>JAQIVE010002836.1:0-18560 GCA_034698285.1 Sminthurinus bimaculatus | reverse complement strand
ATATATATATATAGATATATATATATATATGTATGAGCTAAAACACTATACACTACATATATGCTCCTGATTTCCACGTCATTATATTCAGCATATCCTTCGAGTTCCCAGAAAATATGCTTGAAAGGGTCTGCTCAAAGGAATGTGGATAAAAAGGTGGTCAAGTATCAACCAACTTGTCTCCCTCTCTCTGTCTTTCTATCTCTATCTCTCTCTCTCTCTCTCTTTGAGTCTTTTTATATTTTTCATTTTATATAATAATATACACATCGAGTTAATATCATGGATAGAGATACTTTTACTATTCAGTATTCAGTATCACCGTCAACTCCAACTCTCAGCCAAACCAAATCAAAACAACAACCTATATTTGTATCATATTATTATCATCATGTGTATGCACTGTGCATATTTTAGCTATTACGGCAATCTAAAATTATTATATGCATATGATATTACATTAATATTATTATGATGAGATGTACATACAGAGTTTCATATTTAAAGTACATGTGTTGTGTGTGTATGGAGTTAGAGCTGGAGTTGGAGCTACTAGAGCTATGATTATGATTACGATGATGTACCATTGAATCTTTTTTTAAGCTCCCATGTTATAGATAGATAGGACGAACGTAAATGTAACATCTATGTGCATGTATGGTGTATGTACATGTATATAATGTATATGGTGTAAAGGATATGACATGATGGATGTACATATACATATAACATATAATATTATACTATTAGTCTTTTCGTTTATAGGTATGTATAGGTATTATGTATTAGTATATTAGAATATATAATATATCCAACTATATACATATTTACTTTGACACTAGACCATAATATCATACGACTTTATTAACGTGTTAGAAAACAGTTGCACACTATACACATGCACAATGTATGCTAAGGAAAAAAACTGATTTTGGCCTGTCTGAACACGGAGACTGCATTATATACATGGAAATATGTACACTTATTGTTTCTACACAATAATATATATTTATTTCTATGAATATATGTTATACACGTATATGTATATGTATTAGTTCTATTCATAACCTAGTGCTTGGACTGTCTTCCTTCTCCTCATGATGGAAATAGTTTATGCATGTGTTGCCTTCGCCTTTGCTTTGTCTATGGTCTATGGTACTGCATATTCGTATCGTCTATGTGTAAGTTTTTGCCGTATATTTACGGCGCCTATGTGAGCTAGTTGAGGTACGTAAGTACAACAATCATGCACACAGAAAAACAAGCTAGAGTTGGAAAGAGAGAGAGAGAGAGAGAGAGAGGAAAAGTTGGGAATACATAATAAATAACTATATACATATTTATATGTGTACGTACACGTACAATAATATAAAAGCTCATTCCATTCTATAATAATACAATAATATTAAAACGTGTACAAGTATTCAGAAGTATACGTAGAAAAAGTAAGGGATAAGAGGGAAAGAGGGGTGAGAGATTCGACTTAGTGTTTTGTGTTCACTCTAGACTCTAGACACTCACATAATAGATATACACTATACAAACTCTTGGAGATTTCCCTGTATATACTTATACATTTTATATATATCCTATGGATGGATGTACAATATATAATGTACATAAGTAAGTACACAACTAACTAACTATCTATGTATATACATATATTTTTATTATGTGTATAGTTCTATCTCATGCACACTAATACAAGTACATACACACACAAGCATTACTCATACCATACAGTATGCTATTATACTCTGTACACTGCCTGAAAACTCATACAACAGGAATTCTAATGTTCATCCTCCCAGAATTCTATGGTGTATCTAACTACGTGTATGATATTATGGACAGAAATACACTGAATATTTTTTTTTCTTTGTGTGCATGTGTGTATTATAGTAAATTACAATACTTGAACATTGAATGATGTATAATGTATATAATATAATAATATTATGTATATATGCATAACAACATGCATCTATAATGCATGTAAGTTTATAATGTATTAGGGAAGAGATAAAATATGGTTGGTTAAAAGTTGAAGGAGACTTGCCATTTGCTTACGCACTAACTTTATAAAACAGTTTATGTCATGATGATCATACTCTTAGGACTATGCCACCATTGGCATTAGGACGTGGACGTACCAAGTTTGACACACTACTATAGTAATAGTAATAAAGTGATTACAAGAGTTTATCTATCCACAATACATATTATATGTATTAATAATAATAATAGTAACAGTAATGTATTATTTATTACGAAAAAAGTTTGAATAGTACAATATAATACACAATATTATGGTGGTGTATGGTATGAATCGTATTTAAAGCATACGTAAGCACATATAATACAAATACACGATAGTTAAATACAATAATAATATTAATGGGGGTGATAATGATGATTGAACTTATAAACGATGCTTGACTATTCTACTCTCATGTGTGCATGTATGTATGTGTATGAGTTTTTTAGTTAAAAGTAGAAAGCCAGTTAATTCCGCACAAAATCTAAAAGTTATCTATAAATACAGTTAAAAGTGGAATAGATGATATAACGATGATAATGATGATGAATATTAATATTGCCATGTTGTTATTTTAATTTTTTATTAGTCCATATATAATATATATACATAGTGAGCATTCGTGTTCTGATGATGATGAGTATTAGTTTAGTTGTATTACGACAGCAACAGAATGATTAGTATATATCGTATTTATGTTGTATTTTGTACGTTTACACTGACAACTGACTTTATAATACTTGAGAAGGGCTTCATAATATCAACATGAACATGAGGAGTAGCAGCAGCATAATGGAGAGTCAACAAAAACGAGTGACTCACAAAATTAGTACAGTGTAAAAGTATGTAGTAGTAAATATAGTGTGTACGCGATTGACAATCACATATTATTATACTTTTATAATAGTTGCTAGTTATTGAAATGACATTTATGATGATGCCACCAGAGCAGAGCATTCTTTGACAATGTAAAGTTTTTTTTTCATGTGGAATCCCTTATTAACCGCATTCAGCAGTTTAAACACCGTTTGCTGTCGTTTTTAAAAATATCCTTTTATTACTTTGTCAATGATTATTATTATACATAGTTTGTAGGATTTTGAAGAACTGTTATTTGTTTTAAGGTAAAAGATATCCTTACACAACCTCAGACCTTCTTTCATGTGTATATATGTAATATGTATCAATTATCAATGTATACATGTGTATGTGTCGCCCCAGAATTGTTTTCATTTAAATATTAATGCAGGATACTGTTCAGATAGGTTGTATCCAGACTTCCATCGACTCTAGGGAACGATATACAATAATGGGTACATAAGATAGATATTGAACTTATTTACATACTGTTGCTGTTTGTATTTTGTATCCCCCATCATGACACGACAGCGACACACGTTATCTCGTACCAATGAAATCAAAATCGGGTTTACCTTACCTGCTTGCTTATACTATTGTCATGTTTTGTAATTGTAATTCTAACCCATTTTCAAGAACTTTTATTTACATATTACAATAATTCAGCCCACTTTCGAACATGAGTTTAGAGTTTAGGTATATGTACGTATATTATTGATGCATGTATACATAAATTGAAATGCAGTCAGAGAGCATTCTTGTCTCTGTCTGTTTCTTGTGAGAGCTGAAACCAAACGGCGTCTACAGTCTACTAGTACAATAGCAGTCGTTTCAATCAATGTAGCCAAAAACAAACCTTTGAATCATAAATATCTAGGGGACTTTTTTTAACCTTTTGAATTACTTATATATGTATACCAAGTACGTAGGTACATATTAGGTATGTGTGCTGTAGGTTTCATAGAATTACAAGGCAAGTAACAGTCTATCACAATAAGTCAAAGTTGTACTTTTAAGTTTCATCGAAAATTCCATGTAGGTAATTGTAACTGGGAACACTTTTTCCTTCTTTCCGTAAACTTTACATTAAAATAAGACGTTGCTATTGATGGAAACAACAACAAGATGACGTATATTTATCTATGATACACATTTGATGTTTAAACTGATGTACATAATACATGTATTCTACTACAATCTACAGTAGCTTAATTATTAGTTTATTTTAAAAATAAAGATTCAAAAGTATGACTTGACTACATGATGTTATCATAACAAACAAATATTATGTATTCGACATTTCAAAACGCTGTTATTACATTACAGCAGCTTATTGTTTGTTTTATATTAAATATAGTTATTAGAAATGATACTTTTCTGATGAAATATTTTTTATTTTTTATTTAATGATCTTCATAATGTCCTGAATTTGTTTACCATGTGTAATCATAACATTATTGTACACGTGTTTACATATTTGTTTTATTTGAACCCTGTAGCAAATAGTTAATGAAGTTTGAATTTTGTGCCCAGACAAATATTATTATTTTAGGTGACAAATAAAAATAAAATGACGCTGGCATTTTTATGAATAGTGGCGTCTAATAAACAGTAAACAAAATATATAATAGGCAACTTGTTTGATTCTAAGTGAATGGAGAAACGCGGTTTTGATATTCAGTAAAGTATAGAGATTATGTATTGGACCACGACCACGAGGGACGAATAGAAGAAACAGGAATTTTTTCAATTCTGAGTATTAACAAGAAGCCTATCTATGTATCTCTAACTCTACAGGGCACACAAGCATATAGTAAGCAGTAAGTATACACGGTATGATGCGTTATGTAAAAACAACTCTCCCAGAGAGTGAGATTTGTAGAAATTTGTGCATAATTTCATTTCGCATATATTGTAGTATGTACTTAGTATAAACACAATACAATAATATACATACTGGAGAGAATGGAGAGAGAAAGAGCGAGAGAGAACTTATGATGCTCCTGATTGTTATTCGCTTTGCTAGTTTGTAGGTGACGTATATGAGTCATTCTTAGAATTCCACTTCAATACTAACTAACGAAACGTGATTTTTCTTCCTTTTACAATCACTTTACTGATCGTTTTACGTTTTCTGTTGTGTATAATATATATTATAATGTACATATTACGGTAACATATTTATTTTATGTATACATATTTATATGATTAGGACAGTTCTGTCTGTAAAGTTAAATATGATAGTCGTCATAATAGTTTAGCGCCTAATGGTTCTGTAACGAGTAAAGAATCACTTGGTGTCAGAGCCAGCGTTGAATGACAACACATACACAAAACGCATAAAAATGAAACTGAAACTCCGTGTAAACTACAACAGCAGCTAACACATAATATTGCATCGCCATTAGTCTGCCATTTTTATAGATTTGTTCTTTTGTACCGTCGTTCTTGCTTGTAAACTCCATGTAGAGCTACGTACATAATCGTAACGAAGAGCATAATACATAATTAAATACACAAATTGTATTATTGTCAAAATTTTTTTTATGGCGTTGAGACAAGAAAAGTATGAAAGAGATAGAGGTGCCTTGCCCATATCAAATGTAGGTACTTATATGATATACATACATGTATTTTATAATAATCTCTTAACATGCATACTCTTCTTTATATTTATTTATGGTTAGCAGTTAGCAGCATAAATATGCGTTTATCGTTACACATACATACGGTATACCTACAATTAGATATATATGCCTTGTTACCTGATATCTAAAAATACAAATAACTGCTCTGTTCTCAACTCTACAACTATTATGTTTTGAATTTTGAGCAGTAAACCCCAAATATTATATCATAACAATAAAATTATTGTTTTATTTAAAGTTAGCAAATAATTGAATAAGTACGCATGATATGACAGTCACCGATCATCGCCCTGCGATTTATATACATTTGATAAATACTTTGAATTGTAAAAATGTAAATGTATGTGTAGGTACATATTATTGTATATTATTTACTTACAACGAAAAGTAAATAATAGACTTCCTACATATACAATAATGATTAGTCATTACATGTTTTATAGGAAGCATAAGTACAAGAGCACATTCAACAAATAATTTTAGATTTGAACGCTCAAATATATTATTATTGTCATTAATCTTGTTACTAGTAGAGAGGTTCTACAGACTCGAATCTAGCCTTAGACTTTTAAATTTCAAGAAAAATGATACTCAGCAATAATCAACAATGTGATTCTTGTATTGTAGAATTTTACAAGTGATTTTTCTCGCATCTCAAAAAGCCAGCTTTGTCGAGCTATGCTGAACCTATCTTCTATTCTATAAGATAATATGATGATGATTATTATTATAGGAAGAACTGATATATTATGTATGGATTATAGATAGTGTACACATTGAAACATGTTGTGTGTGTATGTATGCAAGTTCAACTAATTAAAGCTGTTGAGAGAGAGAGAGAGAGAGAGAGGAAAATGTTGAATTACCTCTAGTATAAACCTGACCTCTACTCTAACCATACTCATACTGTGTATTGCGTAGTTGAAAAAAGTTTTTTCTTCTTCTTCTCCTTCATAGTATACGTATAATATAATATGCGCATATCTGCGTATATATGTGTGTATAATGTAAGTATATGCGCTAAAACATTAATGCAATTCTGCTCTGCTCCGTCCACTTTCATTGTCAATTGCTCATTGCACATCTCTACTTATATGTATATTGGAAGGAAAATGATCTCATGTGTGTGGGTCTACTGACGATACTGGTTGACCATGCCAGATGCCAGTTGTTTGCCAGAGTTTACTTACTTGGTGGTGGTGCTGGTGCTGGCTACAAGATAAACGTTCAGTTTGTTGTAGCCTATATGACGACATCATTTCTCTATTTTACTGACTTGTTCACTCACTCACTCACACAAATACACACAATCAATATGCATAATGTTAATAATAATAATAATACTAATGTACTATGAGTTGAAAGTATAATATGACTAGATATATATATGTAATATGTATATATTATTATATATTTATTATGACTACATTATACAGAAAGAGAGAGAGAGAGAGAGAGAGAGAGAGAGAGATAAACGAATATATTATAAGTTTTGCAGTCCTACTTGGAAAAAGAAGCAAAGTTTAACTTAACATGTAGGCAGTTAATTTTATTAAGCAGATCCATCCATGTTGTGTGTTGATGACGATGGTAGACATTTGAGACATTTGATGATATGTATATATACACTACAAAGTTGGTTAGTAACACTAACATACAATAAAACTCAATTTGTGTATATAATAGGAATTGAAGCATTTATACATAATACATATTTGGATAACTCTGTCTCTGTTTTTGTATGTGTATTGTGTATGTGCAGTATTGCATATTATTATAATAATTTTAGTTTTCCATGTCTCTCCAATAAATTTCCACGAATTAGTTAATTGATTTTCATTCACATGAATGAAATTCTATATATCGAACAATAAAGTTGGTTGGTGTGATACGGTAATGTAATGATGATGATGAAGCTTTGTTTTGAACTGTTGAATGATAAACTATAGTAGGAATAAATAATAATAGTATAATAAAAGTATAATGTTTTATTAGACATTTGTTATTTGTCATGTATCGTTCACATTATGTGAATCACATACTGGACTTGAGGCTTTGTACCTTTCACGTCTCGGTTTAATACTTTAGTAACTTTATTAGAAATATAGGTGAATGTAGTCACAGAGATTGGAGATATTGAATAATACGTTCAATGTTCAACCTATCATAATATTTTTCATTGTTGTGATTTTTCCTGAAATGTTTGCTCTGATTTCACTTTCAGGCTCACGTTCTTTTGCATCTCGGGCTGCTCGTGGAGGAAATTCAAGGTAAATCATTTAAATTTATGCAGTTTCTATTTAATATTATCTGAATGTAGCCATACGCATGAAGATCATTCATGATACTGAAAATATTCGTGTGCCATATCTTCTTTATTTGTTTGACTCCACATGATGAAAATAACTTTTTTTTGTATATGTGTATATCCTCTAAACTCTAAACTTTAAGCTACATTCGGTCGATTTCCTTCTTAAATATCTTTACGACTCAGGAAATTGATTGAATTTTCAATACGCAATGTATATACATATTTTCTTACTTGTATGTCTGCATGATTTTAGGAAAGAGGTATAGTAGCATGATATACTGTGTTAAGGTATTGTATTGTTACATTTTAAATATATTATAGTATTTTGTAGATTTTCAGTTTAATAAAATTTTGGTTTTTTAAAAGTAGATTTGCGCTGCGGAAAAAGACAATGCCGATTACTATCCTATATTACATATTTGTAAAGTAGATAAATTCTGTATTATTTTGTAATAAACATGACGCCAGGTTAACCGGTTTTCTAGAACTAGAGCTATTGTTTGATACGCTTGATATTTTTTACAGATTGGGCTATATGTCTTCAATCCTTTATTCCATGGGTTTTAGCATTTAAAACGTTTTTTGCACTAGTTTCTTAAGGCTGGAGTATAAGAGTATGCCAAAGTTTTATAAAATAGGTTTTTTTCTGAACGTTGATTCGAAGATTTTCAAGTTTAGCCTAATGACATTTGTCTACATACGTTCCTTGTGGTTTTATCAGAGAATTGGTTTCATTTGACATGCAGTTCACTGTAATACTGTGGTCAAGCTATTATTTAACAACAGTAAAGGCAAAGAAGCATAGTGATTCCCAGTTTTTTTCAAGAGAAAGAGTTTTATAAAACTCCTACAATACCTTTAATATTATGATAAGTATATTATATGTTGGGCTTGACAATGAAACAGTTTGAAAATGTGCCTAAAAGTACTCACTAAGTAGTGTAAAGAGAAATATTATGTGTACATGCTATACGCGGATGTCTAGGATTATCCTTAAGTAATGACATGTAGACTTTTGGGTACTTTTAAAGCCGAAAGGGGGCAAATGACTTGTACCTATTTACCTGTATTTATGTAGTATATCTGCTTCATAATTGATATAGATATCTTAGCTCGTATTTTTGTGACGGAACTCTGCCGAATAGAGTCAATAAAAATAAAAGTTTAAAAAGGGTTAAAATTTTGAGCATGCCTACATACTATGCAAAATATTCTAATTACCAATCTCACCCTACCTCAGTAAAACGCTTCAAAAGAAAGGGATTTCGAAAAACATTTGAACTTTTAATTTCTGTCCAATTTAATTTAACAAGACACATTTAAATAGACAATCAAAAATTTTCCATTTCACTCGATCCTGTTCCAGGTTCCGTGGGGTGTATAAGAGCTATTATATTATTATGAATTGTAAGTGTTGTGCAAATGCATACCAATTCATGTAAATTCGTATTAAGTTGGCTAGAAGACGACAATTTCATTTTTGGATTGATATGAGAGACATTGCTAAGAAATGTTTAAGTTATTGGAAATACATACAGTGTGTATGATGATTCGACACGTGAGGTATAAAGTAGATCATTGTTTGAGATACCCAAAGAGTTACCGAATTTCTATGTATGCCAAGTAAAATAGCGTGAGCATTATTATATATATTTTACGTATTATGTGGAAGAAAAGAGACATATTAGGTTTGTGTAAATTACTTCCCGGAAGACAAATTCAGATTTAATGTTTTTGATTTTGAAGAAGGATTCTAGGAAGCATCAAGGTAAAATCCTCATAATAGTTGCATGGGTGTATCTGCCTTGTCTTAAAAAAATAGCTCTTTTACATGTGAAATATTTTTAACGGGCTGACACTGACAGTATCATCGTATTTATTTTCTATAGTTGTATATTATGCAGATAAACTCGCTCTAATATTAGATTTAACCATTATTTCTATGAAATGTCATTTTTATGCATATCGGTATTAATAGTAGGTTATTTAATGAATATTTCCTGAAATGACTTTTACTTACTATCAGCAATTAGTGTGTGTGTATATTGTATATAAGCATGAGATTGTGAATTTTAATTCAGTCTTTTATCCAAGCTACAAAAGGTCGAAATCCGTATGCTTGACGCTTGTTTTAAGTTTTTTTTTCTGTAATATGTTGTAGTATTCGTTTTCACTGTTTTATGGCGTATATGGATATACAACTGTTTCAAAGGCACCGGAAGAGTTGAAACTCATATTTACTAGAATTTGCTAGTTTTTTGTACTTTTTGTTTTATGCATAATATTATATTCACGATCCGCAAATTAAATATACGCATTAATGCATTTAGAGTTTAGTTAAACTGCTTTTGATCAGTATGTTATCATGTTATTAAAATATTTTTTTCAACATTCACAATGACGTAATTCATAATAATGTTGAACTATATTATATTATGTTATATTTTATTGTGTTATTTCCGTATAGGGTTGGAAAAAATGTAAACGAATCGAGCAATCAAAATCAAACCTCTGTTGCAATGACCAATAGTCAACCCCCAAATAATCGAGGTAGAAGATCTAACAAGAACAGTAATGTAAACAATAGTCAAAGTAGTTTCAGTAATTCAACTCTTAAAGGGAATTCAACAACAACAGAGGGGTTTCAGTTTCAGTCAAATGGTAACTCGTTACTGGGAACACACACAGTGGTTATGCCAAATCAATGTTCGTCAAAAGTAATCTCATCAGATTTTTACCTTCATAAGAAGTTTAAAAAATTGACTCCAAATAATGTGAATGAGGATGATTCTGTGACTGCTAGTGATGTCTCTTCTGTAGTGAGGGATTGTTCACTGAAGAGTGATGGCCAATTACCTTCAGCGACTATTAATAACAAATCTGAAAAAAGTGGTTTGATATCACCATCAACTGCGTCATCGGTATCCGTCAACTGTATTTCCAAAAATTCCAACTTGCCTTTGAACTTTTCAAACTCTTTAATCAATAGGAATATTGATGGAGGAACAATTATCTCCTCCAAACCTGTGAGTGTTGCTACCAACAGTAGTTTTAGTAGTGGAGGTAATAATACAAATACAAATAATGAGGCATCAACTGAACTTCAATGTGCTTCCAGTCAGTCAAATAAAGGCATTTCTTCTTCTTCCTCCTTGTTATCATCATCTTCCGATCCAACCACCAATTCCAGTGATTCTACTACGACTACTATCAATATCAACAATGCTACTGATATTTTGCCAAATTCTACTATAAATAACAATACTTCTGTCGTTTACAAGCCGAAATTTCGCATATCAACTCCCGTTGGTGTACCATCGTCGTCCTCGTCGTCTGTTGTAGCCGATGCACTCAGTTTAACTATTTCCGTCAATAATTCAACTTCTTTCATAAATAATGATAAGATATCATCGTCAGCGACGACGACGACGACAACAGCATCGACGACGACCGGGTCTGTACCTGTGGCCGGAAAAATTAGTGATTTACGCATGGATAGACAATCATTAGACGATCGCATTTCTAAAATTATTGACGAAAATCAAGTGAGTTTTTTAGTACTTACCCATTTTCTATAATAAATACATGTGGTAGTAATAATATATAACATAATATTATATCACGAATACATTGTTCGTTTGTTTGTTTTTTTCAGTCCATTGTATCCAATTGGCCGGAATATTTAACAAAAAGGTTAAAAAGTCAAGTTCAAAGGCATCAGCAGCAGCAGCAACAACAACAATCAATTCCCAGTTTAGCTAAACGTAATAGTACAACGATGATTAACATGAGTGGTGGTTCTACTGAAACTCCTTTAGCAGTAACGTTCAATGCTGGAGTGAAAATACGAAACTTGTCAGAATTATCTCCCCTTCCGATTCCAGCTCTTATACGATCTCAATCTGATTCTGGAGGACATTATATCACGGAACCTTTAGTTAATAATACCAACAACATTAAATCACAACAAGAACAGTCATCCTACTGTTTTGGTTCTTCTTCTTCTTCTTCTACAACAACAAATCCCGCTGAAAAATTTATAACAGATTCTTCTTCCTTTGCCAATAATAGCGTTGCAATCAGTAATACAGTTGTTCCAAAAAAGAGACGGAGACTTTCACCCACACCAAATCGTCTTTGCGGAGGCGAAGTTTCTGAACTTCCAAGTCATGACAACTCGCTATCCTGTACAAAAGGAACAAAAGGTGGGTACTTCCAAGATGTGGACATGACGGTAAGAGTGAGCAATTGTGGAACATCAGGTGCTAAAGTCACGATTAGATCAACAAATTCTTCTTCGTCTTCGAACGGTCTTGGATCTACTGGAGTGATAAATTACAATCGCTTAATGGATGTGCCTTCGTCTCCTCTAAAACTGTCGCCAAATTCACCTGCTAATAATATTAATTGTGCTACAAATTTATTTATAAGATCGGCGCAAGCTTCGTCTCCTTCCCCGTCTCCATCGTCGTCGTCGTCGTCTTCTTCTTGTTCTTCATCTACTCCTCATCATTTAAATAATTCTATTCCTACTAGTTCTCCGGGATCACCTTTACTACTGAATGAAAAGGGTCTTCCGATAGAAAAAGATTGCGTGGTAGCATCAAATACCACCATCCTACCTCCTCTTGACATAAACAGAGGAGGAAAACCGAGAGGAAGGCCAAAAAAAGGTAAAATTGTTGTCGTTGAACCGCTTCAAATGCCAAATAATAGTCATAACTCAAATCAACATCATTTGAACGTGATACCTTCTTCTCTTACTACTATTTGTCCTGAAGCCTCATCATCTCAATTAAGTGTCATAGTGAGTCCAAATAATGGAATTAATAAACTGACTGTATTTGACTCTACACAAATCAAAATATTGCCACAGTCATCGTCATCATTATTGCTTCCGTCTAGTGTAAATAATATTAACAATAGCGGTAGTACCTTGATTGTGAGTGTTGACAGTGATACATTCAAGAGTGACAATGAGACTGTTTCTACAAATGAATTAGGTTTTATTTCTCCGCAAGGTACATTAAAAATTGGTGATATTTCGCCGAAATCGCCATTAATTTTGCAAAGTTCGGCTTTGAATCCAAAAAGACCAACCTTTCTCGCATTGAAACCGTTGAATGCATCACCTAAGAAGTCTGAACACGGAGTTTTACCAAGTCCGGATACCCCGAGAGTTGCTAAACCTTACAATCAAATGCACATCAATGGTATGAATGACCATGAATAAACTTTAAAGTATTCTTTTTGTTGTAAATATGTTCCAAAAATTAAGGAACAAACTTGATAGTTTTTATAATGCCGATGTATATTAACGACAGTAGTATTTATCTAATATTTGTTTCTTATTTTTGTAGGCCATGCCTATACATACTTAGGGTTCAAAGTATCAACTCGCTCAAGTTATACGTAAGTGAATGATAGTGTATTATGTGTTATAATATTATCTAAATGCTTTCAGCTCAAAAAAATTATTGGCAAAACTAGCAAAATTTATATTATAGGATCACTCAATACATATTATGCTCTATGCTATATACTATATATATTTAACTGTCTTTGTTCAAGGTGCCTTTTTAAGCCACAACCAATGTTCCTACCTCAAGAGAGTGATCCGAAGCTTTCAATGTACTCAAATTGGCAGGTATTGAATCAACGTATTAAAAAACATTTTGTGACTTGCATTTATTCAAGTCTAATGCTAAATAATACTATATATTTTATTGTTTCTTTTATTGAACATTTATGTATTGTTTACAGCCACGATCAAGGAATAAAAATCAAGATGACATGATAGTTTCATCAAATGATTCCCGTGTGAATGGAAGAAAAAGTCCGCGTCACTTTTTGTATGTGGAAGCAGGAAAAGGAAAATGTGCGACCAAAACGGTCGATAGTCCCGATTCACAATCACCTCTTTGGTCTTTGGTTGATGCTAACTTTATAAGTTCCTCCAGTCCATTGACCATTTCTACCACAAGTTCTAATTCAAGTAATGATAATAATACTAACAACACTTTCAATAATATATCAGAGCTTACTTCGTCTTCTTCTTCTGAATGCGATGTACAATCAAAGCAACAAAGAGGAGGAATTTCGTTAAATTCGTCAGTACCGACTGCCATTACTACTGGACCAACGTCACCACCAACAGCAACAACCAATTTAATTACGTCACCGCCAAATACATATAAAAAAATAAGTAATATCAGTCATCATAATAATATTGCACCTACTCTTTCACGTCCATTTGTTTCAAATCCTGGCAATGGAAATCCAAATTCGTCATCATCATCATCAACCACAACTATTGGGATACCCAACAAGCCTAATGTTGACATCATTGCTAATTCTTGCTCAGATTCTTCAAGTGCAGACGACTCTAGTAATTCCTTTAATATTGACAAATTTCGGAGGGGTAAACATAGGGATAGAAGTATTTCTGATCTTGTCGCAAATACTAATCATAATAATGACTGCGTGGATGGTCCATTATCATTGATTACTGGTAGCAGTAGTCAAAGTCATCGACATAATCGTGATTTAGGAGCCTCACATTCTAATGACGATGTGGACGATGAGATGTCGTCTAGCAGTGCTATTAATCGATTCGACAATCCGAGAGTACGAATTATGGAAGGTGGGTATTTTTTCCAATTTCATCATATTATTATTGTAAACCTATTATTTAATTACAGTTGCGATATATTGTGTTTTGCGTCAAAAAACCCTAAACCCCATCTTCAAAGCCTAACACAATATGATTAGAAAGAGACTACTAAAAATCACTTAATGAAAGCGACAAACAACATCAAATGTCAAAATATAATAAGAGCTCACAATTGAATCATAATAAATGAATGCTACTTTAATGTTTCAGGGGGTTTTGAATCAAACGAAGACTACACCTATATTAGAGGGAGAGGTAATTTGAGTTAATTTTATTTGAAAAACCTCATTTTAAAATGCAGTATTCATTAAAACGTCATTTTTAGTAAGTTTTGTTAAGTGAAAGGCGTAAGTCATGAAGCATGAAGTAACAATTTGAGACTAATGTTTTTGTTTTTTTTTTAAATCATAGGCCGTGGGAGATACGTATGCGAAGCATGTGGTATGTACAATTAAAATAAACATATTTTGTTACATATTTATGTTTTATACAGTCATGTGTCATGGTTGTTATATATTTCAAGCCAAATTTCTATAAACCCAAAATCGTTACCTATTTTAGGTATTAGATGCAAGAAGCCGTCCATGCTACGCAAACACTTGAAAACGCACACTGACCTGAGGCCATACACGTGCATACTATGTAACTTTAGCTTTAAAACAAAAGGAAATCTAACCAAACACCAAAAATCAAAGATGCATAATAAAAAATGCATATCCAGTGGTAATTTATTGAACAATTATCTTTTAATCATCACGTTTAGAAGATGACACCATCAGTATAGTTATTATTGTTTATGTAAAGAGCTGTGGTTAAATCTCGTTTTTGTATGCATTAATATTTAGGAATACATCCGAATTCTTCGCGTTCGTTAGCAATGATTGGACCAAGATGTACAAATTCTGATACGAATTCGACAGATGAAGATGATGAAGATGATGATGATACTGGAGTGTATAATGGGTACAGTTATAGAAGTTACTTATTCATCTCAATTTAAGATTAAATAAATGCTATAAGCTATAATTTGAACGTACGTATGTATCTACAAGAGTTTTGGACGTCGCATGTATTGTACATTGCACACACACACTGTAAATAACTAAAGTTGACTTTAAAAATTTTTTTCACAGGGATTCTGATTCACAAGAAGACCTTGAAGATGATATGGATTTATCATCATCGGCTGAACCAGAACAACATTCGACAACATCAACAGTGCTATCTTTAAAGAAAGAAGAACCTCATAGCTTTGAGCAGGAAATTGCTCAAAGTTTATTAGATTTAAGCAAAGGTACAAGAAAACCAATTGGGTTAGAAAATGGAGATACGGCATCGGAAACATCTGAAGGATATTCACCAAATTCGAATAGAATAAGATCACTCTCAAATCTATCAACTAAGAAATTACAGAATGAATTTACACCTGTAGTGGGAAATGTGATGCTCGAAGAGTCTGACAGTTCTTCACAATTGTCTTGTGCTCCCACAGAAGCTCCAATCGATTTAAGCTGTAAAGCTACCAAGCCAATACACCCGCTCCAACCACAAATTACATCGAATGTTGTACCTTTGGAGACGGAAAATGAGCGTAAAAGAATGAGATTAGAAAAGAATGGCTTCGTTCGTTCCTTTGGTATTGTTGGAGAGGCGAAACGATGGGAACGAGAGGAAGAGTTTATGATTACGGGGTGCTTAAACTTGAAGAGAATACCAAATGATAATAATAATAGTGGTAGTAATAGTAGTATTAATAGTAGCATAAGTAAAAAGGAAGGTGCCGACATAAAAGAACAACAACAAATAACTGTAAATGATGGCTCTTCTGTTATTCCAGTAGATGTAAACCCTGAAATCCGATTATTTAATTTTAGTAACAATAATTTGGGTGAGAAGCCGTATGAATTTAATTTTCCAAAACGAAAACGAGATTCAAGTACAAGTAGTTGTGGGGAAAGTTATACTGCTCAACAAGTTCCAGCTCAAATACAATCTCCAAGTCGTACATTATCATTGAACTTATCTTCACCTTCTTCATGCCCTGCGTCAAACTCAAACAATAATTCCACAAATAATAGCATCACTCCCAAGACTCTGAAACATCAAAAACTTCCTCAACTTCACCAACCTTGGTTAAGTCCTCGAGATTCAAGGAATAGTATTGCATCAGAAGTTAATGAAATTGGAGTGAAACAACCGCAAGTTCAAGTCAGCAGTAACAATAGTTCTAGTAGTATTGTTGTCGCTGAACCAAGAATCAAAACTCCGCCACCAGTATCATCTCAAATTAATGGTACATTCCGAGAGGACTGTAAAGTCGTGGATTCGCTGGGTGGAGTTCGTGATTCCAGTGCTCTATCAAATGTTCTCATGGACCATCAACGATCCGTACAAGCATTTAGTCCAAATGCTAAAGCTAGCTTTGCAGGTTTGATTGGGATGAAACCTCAAGCTGGGCCTCGAGATTCTAGGATAAATTTTGAAGAAGGGGGTGACAATGGAATTAAGCAACAAAACCAATCTAGTAGTGGCATCGTCGGTGTGGAACTGGTTAGTAGAATTTTTACTCCGTACTAAAGCGTCTGTAGTGCTGCCATATAAAAATGGTACAAATTATTATGGGATAGAAATAAATTTTGGCATAGATTAATGAATAGTTTATTCAATATGCGACGAGACGTACTTATTTTTTTTATACAATTTTATTTCTAATAGGTACGGTCAGCCTGCGAATTTAGACAGCCAAGTGGTGCACAAGCCCTAGTCACGTAAGTCTATGTTGTATTTAGTTATGATATTTGGTATTATAAGTTTTTGTGTAATAATCAAGTGTAAGTCTATTAGTTAACACTTAACCAGCTGACACTTACCATTTCACCATTTTTTTCAATGAACTTTACAGGGATGAGGGGAAAGCAGAATGTAATGTTTGTAGGAAGACGTTTGCTAAACCTAGCCTACTAAAACATCATATGGACATTCATTATTTAGAACGCCCTTTCCGCTGCGACCCTTGTGCCGTTTCATTTAAGTCAGTTGAAAGAAAAACATTACTATTCATTAAAATTCATTTAATTTGTGATTATTATTTATCGAATGTAATTCTTGCGGCTTAATCAAAAATGTCCATTATAACTTCGACAAAGTCAATATATAATTTTATTACTATCAAATTATTTTAGAACAAAAGGGCATCTTATTAAACACCGTCGGTCCAGCAGACATGATATCAAAAATAAGGTAAGTAATAATTAATAGTTATAAACATAACTAATTCTAACTCTAAAAATGTCTTAAACATTTAACCATTTAAACATTAAACATTTAAAATGTTTAGGTGGCATACAGTGTTGCTAATGAAGAAAATCCTCGACCTTTCGAGTGTCTAGAATGTAATCGCCCATTCAGAATTCATGGACATTTGGCTAAACATTTAAGGAGTAAGCTTTAATTTTCTCAAATTCACTTACTAAAATTATTGTAGTTTCTAATCGAGTCATAAATCATGAGCATTAACCGTCCAGAAATGACAGTATTTTCATAATATGAAAGGTTCCCTACGATAAAAGATATTTCGCTGAGGGGAACATGCGTAGATTTCTAAAGAAAATTAAGGCATTTTCCTATGGAAATGGAAGCAAAATATTCTTTATCGTAGGAATCCTTCATATGCTATCATATCTGCTTACAACTTACAACTTGTTAGTCCTGTATCTACTCCTTACAACCTACTTTGTATTTTGTAAGATCTTTATTGAACTCGTTGAAGCGATAAATTGATTGTAACGTGTACGATTGGAACTTCGACTTTAACATAATTATGTAAAATGTATTCTGTCTTAAGGATTTTTACTAATTGAAATGTCTTTTTGTTATACATTATAGGCAAGATGCATATCATGAGGATGGAATGGTACGTTACATTTATGCACATATTATACAGAATAAATTACACATTATGGGTCAACCCGATGGCAATGTAAGCTCGTGTAAATGTAAATGTGCGTGTAAATGTAAATATTTCCATGGAAA
>JAQIVE010002835.1:0-18566 GCA_034698285.1 Sminthurinus bimaculatus | reverse complement strand
TGAAAGTTGATGAGATTTTCGACCAAATGCGTGTCAAAATCTCATCAAATATTTGCCCAGATATTTTTCTAAGGGTTACCTTCTTTTTTCTCACCACAGTTTTTCCTCGAATTTTCTGGAAAATCTACTGAGTAGTTACATAGTTGTATTATGGGGGTCACTTTGTCATTTGTCCTTTAAGTTTTGAAACGAAAATTCTTCTGGGCTATAAATACGTACCGGCACGAATATTATTCATGATCCATGGTCCATTTGTAGAATAATAATAGTAGTAGTAATATCTAACAGTGGGGGTATAACTAGTGGACAAAGTTTGAATTTAAGTTTTGGAAGACCTTGGACAAGTTTTATTGCTTTTCTGTAACTTTTCAACTGTTATTCTTTGGTTGCCTTCTTGACTTTGGGTTCATTCAATGCACAGTGCAAGAATTTAGAGCTTGGTGCGTAAACGCATACATGTATCCTTATCAAAAAGTGCATCTTTTCAAGTTCTATACTTATGTATGTATATGTATATACAAGTGCATGGGACAGTTTTAACTGATTTTCAAATCCAATGTCCAAGTACACAAGAAGTAACAGAAAAGAAAAAAGTAGGAAAACGGAGGAGGTTCACTCTAAACTATTTTACGCAAGTCAAGAGTCAAACGTCGTAACTCTTCAAGGTCCATTGACGTTATAGGTATAGATATCTATAGATACTTAAATGTATATATGCATGCAAGTGCGTACAATGTATTCGATGTACTTTTTTCCCGGTTTGTCAAGGAGTGAGATACTTTAAAACGGTCTAAAACGTTTCGAGTTTCACTTTTGAACAAATTATCAATATGTGAGAGCCGTGCCCTTGTAACATTAAGACGGCAATAAATGACGGCAATCACGTAAGAAGGGTCAGTTTCTCTCCGTCCTCTATTTCTACTTTTCTTTTGCTCCTTCTTTATTGCTTCTTATATACATCTTACAAAATATTGCATGGCAGTACATGGTATGGCATCGAATCGTCGCATTGACTTTGGCTTTTTGTGAGACCATTCAAAAAAAGAGAAGGAAAATGCTTTTATTCATTACGTCTCAGTGTGATCTTATATATTGAGAAACAAGGTTCTTCATTCAGAAGTTTTAACTGTCCCATATTTTTTATTCGTTTATTTGTTTGCCCCTTCCCTACTCTGTTTACTACTCCCAAAATAATTTGAAATTTCTCGGAAGAAAAGCTTCCTGCCTTTTTAACAGGGTTTTTGTACAGAAAGATCTTTCATTCGCCTTACAGATTTGGCCCGAGTCACATTAGCTCAAGTTTTCTTAGTTGTACTAGTGATTTTGTTAAAATTCTGACGAGTTTAAAAATTTTACGTGCAGTTTGTTTTGTAGTTAAAACTGTTTACATTTAAAACGCCCTTTGTCATTCAATACGGAACTCTTTCAGGTAACGAGTTTTTGATCTTTAACAGCATACATAAGAGTTGGAGAAAGTAACATTTTTTATATTAAAAGCCTTATTGGATAAGCTAGAATCCTTTTTCGGAAGAAGGAACTGGTTGGTAACTTAAAACATACGACCGATTCTTTTTTTAGTGCATAGTGAGTGACTGGGAAAAAAAATTACAAATAATAAAAACGCCAATATGTGAAGAAAAAAGGTTGATCCATCCTAAGCCGAGTTTTGTTGTTGTTCCATTATATATTTGATGCTATTAGTTGCTGTTGTAATAGTGAGTCTCCAAATTTTCTGTCAAGTAATGGTGACAAGGAGTTTTTTCCATGTGGAAAGGAGAGGGAAGGAACGAATGAAGAGAGAGTGAGCAGCATGCTCCACGTCACATTTTTGATGGAGTCGTGTCTAATTTTATTCACCTTTCCTCCAGCTCACGATCACAATTTCCTCTATTATCTTCATGTGTGTCTGTCTGCCTGTCCATTTTTTACACTGTATATATTGTATCGTATTGTAAAATGCTCAAATGTATAACTACAATATGATATCTGTATTCATTTTCCCTTGCATGTGCATAAATATGTATATTATGTGGATGGAGTTTTGAGCCTCCAGAGTGAGTCCGCAGTACCAGGGAGAAATCAATAGAGTTATTTTGGAAATGTCAATGTGACTGTCGTCAAGTCTTTTGTACATTGATATTTCCTCTGCACAATACAGTTTGCTGTATAATATTTATTTATTTATTTAGCAACAAGGCACCTTTCATTCGCCTTTAGTTGGACATGCATGCATACATCGCGTACTGTATGATGTCCGATGTACATAATTAGAAATTATCCACATTGTTATTGTGATACGATATTGGTATTTTTATACATGATATAACATCTTTATTGTTCACAGTACAGCAAAGTTTGCCTTTGTCCAGTTTACATAACTTTATTTCATTCTCTGTGTATGTATGTATTCTTCCCTCCGCTTCTCTCTCCAATATGAATTTTGGTGTGTCATAAGACGCCTGACCTTTAGCCTCAGATCCATTGTGCAAGCACAAACACAAACTTTTACACATCATGTATCATGTATACTTATGTAGTTTGTGGGTGAATAATATATTCCATTGCCCATAAAAGTCAATGCAGATACAGACAACACTGCAGTGCAGCACAAAGCATGCATTTTGTACGTAGAATTTTACATTTTCTATATGCTGCAGTTACGAGACAAAAGTTTCAGCTCTTTGAAATTGATAAAAAAAGCCAAGAAAGTCTTCAGTTTAAACAAAGAATTATTGTCCCTATAGCAGGAAAAATTGTCGCATCGTCGTGTGAACAACTTGGATTTTTCACAGTTTTTCATATGCATGCATCGTGCAGCTAGTTCTTAGTTTACAGACGAGAAGACTAGCTAATTATCACAAAATATGTGTTTGTATCTATGTATTTATGTACATGAGAATGGAATGGCTAAACTAAACTGCCCATAAATAACATTTTTCTCCATTCTCTCCATTCTTCAACTATCCATGTCTAATGAAGATGCTCCATTTATATTTATAGCTGGCCAGTTTCTCCAGATTCGAGGAAAATCCTGTGAATGTGCCTCTTGAGACACTTTGATATCAGGCAACTGTACATCGTACATATACAATATGACTGCGCACAATGAATAGATATACCAGATATACATATCGAAGCCCGAGAAAAACATGGAGCAAAAAATCTCAATCTTTTGGTAATATTTTAATGGTGGAAATCATGAGGATCATGAGAGAGGGAAAGCCCATTTAAAACAATGTAATATGATATAATATGATATGGTATGGTGTATGGTGAAATATGCTCGTAAAATCCTGTTCCCTGTTGAGCAGAGATAAATTAGAGTGGGCAAAACAATTAGCCGCGGAGAGACGACAAGGCAGGCATTTAAAAAATGAAATGGCACGTGGATTTTTCGTTTCCTCCAGTCTACTCTCTTGTTTACCGTACCCCGTACCATATACTTAACTACTGCCTGTATATACAATGTGCACTACAGAGTATTGTAGTTGTATTGTAGTTAATATGCAGAGGAACATTCATGCTCTTGTTTCTACCCTTTTATACTATGTATTACGATACACTATTTAATACTATGCTACACAATGTACGTGAAATTCCTTCCAGGTTCAATGCCATTTGAACATGAAAAAGTAATGAATGAGTTTCGGAAAATGAGTTGAATATCCAGAGACTCAACTACATTACATTGCACTGCATTGCATTACATTTCACAGTACATTGTATTGCATTGTATCTACTACAATACAGTTCACTGTACAATACAATATTAGATAGAAATACTGCAGTGTGATACAAAGAGTTGGCGGAAGACAAGGCGGAAAGAAGCATACGCCTGAAATAGGAAGGAGGAAAATATAGAAAATGGGAGTGACATAAAAGTTAAGTCGTTACGATCTGTAATAGTTTCCATGGTATATAGAGACAGCCCGTGAGTACGGGGTGCTATTTGATGAATAAAAACTCTTTAAAGGTCATTGCCGTAACATCTGTACAACTACCTTTAGTTTCAGTTGTGCGCAGTCTTACAATTTTTCATTTATTTGACTTCAAGAAACTCAAAAAAATCTGACCTTTTAACCTCCGTGAAAATATATATATCCAAAAGATACATGAAAACTAGGTGATCGGTGATTTCCCAAAATTGACTGTAATGCAATTAAAATTGTCAATTGAAGAAACCTGGGATGCTTAAAATCCAGGACACTAATCACTTTCTCGTAGCATGTTGGTTTCAAATTAATTTTTATAAATGTCACCCTTTATTACGGGTTTAAACGTGTATGTATAATGTATATAGTTTATATGCTGCGTAATACATAGTACACAGTATACTGTACATCAGATATTCAAAATTACAGCTACATGTGTCTGTTCTATACATTTTACTCTGAATTTGGCCTAAAGAGCATCTCTCCAGACTTTGACTTGACAATTTGTACTCATTTCTCTTATATTTCTGCTTTCCGTTCATCATCTTGTAACAGTCAATATGTCCGTATAAACCTTCATTGTAGTGTATACGCATGTACAACGTACATGATATGCATTATACTATGACGCAAAATGAATGCCTTGGGACTACTTTGTTTTCCCGAAAATGAGAGACACGAAAGCGAACAAAAGACAAAAGAAATGGAACACATATATACAGGCGAACAGCCGAAAGCACAGGAATAGAAAATCATGTACAAAAAGTCTGTTGAATGCTGGAAATACAAAATGCATGCGTGAGTTACAATATAATATAATACTATATGTGAGAACGTGCTTTGTGCATACAATGTATGTATGTAGATACAATGCATAAAGGAAAGGAGCTGAGGGAGGGGTACTGACTCCTTGGTCCTGATTCAGGATTCAGCCGACGAGGATGACTACACGGGATTGGTACAGAGTATGAAGACTTGACACATTTCTGTAATGGCGTGCGAAGGGTGCTTTCCTTTCAACTCAACTCAAACCCATTTTTTCATCTTCTCCACTCTCCACTAGAGTCCAGCCATCCAGTTTCATCGTCCTTCGCTCCCTCTCCTTCGATGTATGTTTGTATCTCTCACTCTCGGTCTCTGCTGTTCTCGATCTCCTTCTCGTTCATCGTTTCAGTTGTTCAGTTAGTCAGCTCTTTGCCTTTATGGAACATCCAACTTTAGTTCTGAACAGATCCCTGTTTCCTCCGTTCTGCTCGTCTCTCATCACCATAAAACCTAGGCCAACACATAATGCGAGGGTCATAATGTAATGCATAAAAGTCTGCTTGCTACTTCAGCCAGGCCTTGAGTAGCCCAAGAATTTCTGTCTATATTGTACATAGGTATCTGTGTAATACACATATATGTATGTATTATGAACATATGAAAATAGCCGGGAGACACGCAGTAGGTAGAAGTATTATGAGCAGATAGATAGATATTCCTAGAAGATTGTTATTGGTAAACCGATAGGGCTGATGAGCCTGAGTTGCATTTTACAGAAGGCCTTACCCTACTTTTTACTTTTTACTACACAAATTTGTACTTGCATTTGTACAATATTTTGATGGTATATTTATATACGGAAAAATTTATATGGCTACATACATACATAAGATATACATATTCAATATCAACTACATATATTATATGTAGTTGATATGGAATAAATAAAAAGGAGAGAGCGAAAAATTGGGTGGATATCGAAGTTTTCTTGGTTTTAGGATTTTGTTTGTGTCTTTACACATGGATAAATTTTTACGTGTGGACTGTATGTACAATGTACAAACATACATATACTGGGGATGTGGAGCGTGAAGTACAAGTGAGAAGCGGAAGGTATGAGCAAAATAAAACATAAAAGGTGACGGCAATCTTGCCTAGGCTTCATATTGGCCTTCTAAACGTAATGTGTGGTACATGACGAGCATAATATGCACGTACAAATATATGACTTTTATTTTATGTTATGCGTATACATTATACATACATACATACACGAAAGTAATGTACGAACTGTCCATTGAGTCGAGATGAAGTTAATTGACTACTCTCGTCCTCCTCCTCCGCCTACACAGAGAATAAAGTGTCATCTGGTCGAAATTGAAGTTTTTTCTATTTATTTTACACTTCGTCAGCTTATCTGTCGCTTTTCTCATTTGCAGTTTCCTCATTCATAAAATTCAAAAAGGTGATTCAAACTCCCAATTCAGAGATCAAATTGGGAGCGGACTTTGCGATTAGACTGAGGAAAAGTTGAGATTAGACATTAATCTTTTTTGTTCTTGAACCCAATTGCATTCAAAGTAACGATTTCATTCAAAATCAGAAGAATTCTTTTTACTCTTCATAATCCATGTTTTAGCTGCTTGCTTAAAACAGCGTTGAATAATTTTAGCATTAACTATGAAAATTATTTCAAATGCGTATAAAACGCAGAATTGAAAGCCACGTACACAATGAGCATAGATTGGTTCTGCCAATAATGTACAAAGCACGTGCATAATAAAGTACAACACGCCAACTCAGTAACTATTTAATAGTTGTGAAAATGAGGGAAAGGGCAAAGTTTTTTAAACCCTTTTGCTATTTTCCTAAGCCATGGTGTGAAAAATCGTGGCTACAACTTTGTTTGTTTACTCTGAAGACGAACATTTAGTGGAGATGGAAATCAAAAATATTTATTGTCGAGTAGTTAAATGAATGGGCTCTTTAAAAAAACAAATTATCCAAGGTGGGAAAGTTGCGAGTATAATTTCGCTGGCGCTTTATCTTTTCTCTCCTCCCTTCAGTTTCAGTTTTACTTTTGGTTTTGGCTTTTGGTTTGGTGCGAAGCACAGCACAACAGAAAAGAATAGAAGGGAACAGAGTATACGGCCAACTGATTCCGTAATCCATAATCTGTAGGCAGAGATTCATATTTCGAATGATAAATATTATGACAAATAAGCTTGAGACGGCATCTAAATCTAAGACTAATCCTTTACCCCCCGTCTTCCTATCTATCATCCTCAGCTCCGCCTGCAAAATTTTCTGTCTCAACGCCTCTCCCCAAAGGAAAAGGAAGCAAACCATTCCTTTACATCCAACCTCAACCATACCCAAGCATAACCCATGGAATTCTTATAGCTACATGCTTAGATACTTAAGATATTCTTTTAGACACACTGCTTCAGCCTGAACTAACTGCATAGTTGAAAACTTGCAATGGTGAAATGGAAACTCAAAGGGGAAACTTAAAGTAAAACTGGCATTCGTCCATACCCATCCAAGTACCATACGAATACGCATTAGTAACTGTGATACATACCTTTTAGAATTTACAAAGGATGTATCTTATATTTATGTAATACATATGTATGTGGGTACACAAATACTGGAAATAGTTCATATCAAGCCATCTAAGTTATCTCAAGTTTGAACAAAAGGACAAATGTAAATGTCTAACTTCATTTTATTTTATATCATGTCTAGTGTCTATAGTGGAAGACTTGAAAAGGGAGCAGAAGAAGCAAGATAGATAAATTAAGAATAAACACATTTTGCTGTGTTTATTTGTACATGCGCATTTTATCAATTATTCCTTTATACAGGCGCTAATGAGCTTATCACTTTGACAAAATGTTCCAATAGTATCATTCGATTCTAAAAAATGTCAATAGGCTTTACAAAATGACACGTTCGAAGAGAATGATTGGTTATGCGCAAAATTTATAATGTGGTCATCTGATTTTACATAGTTTTTCAAATGTAATAATGAAGAACATGGTCAGGCCGAAACTGGAATTCTAGTAATTTGGAATTAGCAAAATACAGCTCACACAGTTTATGAATCCTTCGGCGTCATGCAGCCTTTAACTTAACTTGTCTTGTATCTCTGGCTACTACATCTTGGTTCTCCAAAAGCTCGCATATTTTAATGCATAGCTATGTATGTGTAAGTAGAAATGAAACAGGCTGCAGGGTCAAGGGGACTACTTTATCTATAGTTTATGACTCAGGCTTGAAACTTTGACAACTCACCAGGTAGAAGTTAAAAAATGACCAAACAAACTCTGTGTTGACTGTATGTAGATAATTGCTCAGTTGGAGTGAGTGTCATATTTGAGTGTGAATTTGAATGTAAATTTGCTCATTTTGTCTTAATTATTTACGACTGTCTTATTCAAAGAAATCCACACATACTTGTGACATGCTAATTAGACGTGCATTGCTGTAGGAAATACAAAAGCTATTTGTTGTTCCTTCAAGTATTGCTCGAATACTAAACATTAGCATTTTTTCTATAGTTTTCTATGGAGGAAATTCCCTTGGCAAGTTTATATGTAGTAAATACAATGCAAGATGTTGAAGTTAGATTAGCTGATATGGTTTAATTTAGAGTTGGTTAAGAAAAGAAAATGAAGATATACGTACATAGTTTAGCTAATGACGAATGTAAAGTATTCATGCATGTATTTCTATGCACATTATACATTTAAGAAATAAAATATTTTTTTTGTTTTACCGACAGGTAACAATAAAAATTTAAGCAGATGCTAAAGCTACTGTATTTATTCGAATATTAAACTGGTTATATTTTTCCTAGTCCACCATTCAAATAGCAGAATAGTAAGAAGAACTTTGGAAGACTAAAGAGGTTACGTATTACAATACAATAGTTTATGTTATTTATTTTCGATATTCTATACTTCACATTTAGTTTTAAAGAGATTCTGTAAAAAAAATTCTTTGTCGTCGATAATCACAGCTTGAACTTTCTATCTGTACAACTTCTTTTGTTACACCTTACGTTTTGTTTATGGGAATGTCGAACAATATATTAAAATAATCGTCTTCCTGAATATTATCTGTCAATAATTGAGAGTGTAAAACTGTCATGAGGCGATTGCATATTGAAGACCTTGATCAAGACGAGCCTGACGGTCCAGTCCATACATTTATATGTAATGAAGGCGGTAGGATGATCTGTCTACATTTTACATGTATTAGAAGTTTTTCTTTCTTCATGCGGTGAGATGAAAATATTGAGCACACATATAAGCTGAACGTATCGGCGTATCCAGTTTCTACTTATGTCTGTTTTTTCACGGGTTAAATGTCCAAATCTCAAAAAGAATCTCCGCTTGCATTCATTTTACGACATTTATATGATGTCTGCTTAGTATAGAATTTTCTGTAATAGATTCAATTTAGTAAGAAATACAGCTGTGGTACTGAATGTCCAAACCTTTTGTTTACTTTTGCTTTCCATCTTCCCCTTAATTTTTCACTTCGTTGATACGTATACCTACATTTGGCTCTATTACAACAGGTTGCTGGTGTTTAAGCTCATTAAATTGGATTAGAGGATATCCAACATAAAATATCATAACAAATAAAGATAAGAATGCGGGAAAATTTAATGATGATCATGTCGATGTGTAATGAAGGTGTAAAAGAGAGAACCAAATGGTGTAAAAAATGTTGTGCAATAAAAGTTGCATGGTGATTCCAAACAAGCTTTGTCAACAACTTATGAATTCAATAAAAAAATGGACAGTTTAAGTTCTATTAAAATTTGCAGCCCTGAACACTGAAAAATCTTCCTATTATCTCCTCACGTTAATCAATATAATGTGACAAAAATTGTCGATTTGTATCTTTTCCTGTTTAATTTTTGAATTATGAAAATGGGAATTGAATTTTTAGTTTTCTTGTTTAGCATTATGTGGCAACTTTTTGTGTTTACATCTATACATTCCTTTTTATCACGGTTAGTTACGACAATCATAAACATAAACTAAAGTAAGTTTTCCCCTCAAGATTTTATGACTGTGTAGTGTATACACGATTCATAGTTATAACTAAAGTATGCAAGTGCAAAGGTTGATACAACTTTAAATACATTCACAGCCCAAAGACGGGTACGAAATATGGGGAAATTTAAAGATCAGAGTTCACCGAAAAAAAAGAGAAAGCACACAAGAAAAGTGTGAGTGAGCGAGTGAGTGAGTTCATGATAAAAAATGTGAAGATGGAACGACGCGTGTATTAAAAAAGTACGAGTGTGTAAGTACACATACAGAGAAAGTAGTTTATATTTGCCAACAAACAACCAGAGCAAGAACAAGACTATGTGCTGTCTTCATTCTTTCTTTTCCCCGCTCTCTCTCACTCTTTTTTCTTCATCTGGAGCCGTGTTCTCATAAACTTTTGTGGTAACATATGTGAGTTCACTGTCTTATGTTTGTATTCATATGTGATCTTTACTCCTTTCCTTCTTCTGCTTCTTTCTTCCTATTCTTGAAGAGAGAACGAAGAGCGAACAATTCAGATTCGATGCTCCCTCATATAGTCAACACAGTCAGACTTAGTTTTACTTAATGCATTTAAACACAGATGCATACACGTAACACATACACATACATACATACAAACACTCAAAGGAGTAGATGCATACAAACGTAGGCGCACAGCGTTATTTATATTCATACACTTTTGGGCCATAAAGATAATTTGAGAAACAGGTGCTCAAGGAGGTTTTTTTGTTTATTTCTGGAAAACTTTTAGCACAGCCAGAAGCAAAAACAAGACAAAAGGAGTCCTCAGTCTGACCATATGTACAGACTACAGACATATTACATTGAATCTAGACTTCAGATTCTTTCTTCTCTCCTGTCTCCTTCCTCTTGTTCCTTTTCCTTTTTTTCCACACTAAAAGTATGGAGAAAAGTCGTCGCACAGAAAAGGGAGCAAGCAACGGGAAAAAATATGGAGAATCGGGAATCTGCTCAACTGTAGAAAGTAAATAAGAGCACATATTGTATTTTATGGGAGGATGAACCATTATATTATAAAGTATGTATGTATGTATACTTATACACATACATGCACTTATACATTATACATACTCGTGTCTGTCAAGTCTATGGAGTCAGAACCGGAGAGTATGAACCAACTACCGACCATTTGTGGGGAAAAAAGAACAAGAACAAGAGCAGACGCTGACACTGTGCACTATAGAAAAGGCAGAGCAAAAAGAGACGACGAAGATGGAGAAGAGGAGAGAATTGTCGGCATCCCAATAGATACGATGCGATGTCGTGGAACAGAATAGAATAGAATAGAATAGGATGGGATGGGCTATATATATTAAACTATTATATTGCTCAGGAGTATCTCGACTATCTTTATAATATAGAGAAAAGCAGGGAGGAGAACAAACTAGGGAAAAAGCATCCAACAGGAAATATTGTTTAAAAATGTCCCACTATAAAACTCTTATCATGTAACATATTGGCCATAAAACGTGCCGTTATGTGCGAGCAAAGCAAAGGCGAGAAAAAAACACGGAAAGCACGGGAAAAAAAGGAAAAATAAGAAGAAAACATACAGCAGAAACTATGTATCTCTGTATAGAGATTTTGTATAGTACATACATTCTACATATAGGATGTAGCCAAAATATGGAGGAAAATCGTACGAGGTCACTAGCAAAAGCGCTCCAAACATTTCATTATTATGGCTTCTCCTGTCATACGCACATAATACATAATATAACAATATGATCTGAGCCTATCATCTTTTACATGGTGGAAGGACATTGGAAAAAGGAATTGTGTGGGTGAGCAAGAGAAAAGGAGAGCGAGAGTCTATATAGACAATCACAATAGAGTTTCCATCTTTTTGTGGTTTAGTTCTGGTTATGGTTTTGGGTTTTGGGACTTTGGGCCCAAGTACTTTTTTGGCTTCTCTAAATGGTGGGAGTTTCGATTTGAGGATTTAGATTCGGATTTGAATTCGAATCCATATCCGCATATTCGACATGGGTTTGGTTGGATTGGTTGTCGCTTGTAGGATTTCCAAAAGTGGGATCCAGATTTGAATTTAGATACAAAAGGCAAGACAAAAATGGGGGAAATGGGGCTAAATTCTAAGTTCTAAATTTTCACAAGGATAAGGGAAAAGGGCAAGCAAAGATATATTCATGGCGGAAAGGAAGTTGATGCTGCATACATTTTCACAGGAAAAGTCTAACGTATGCTTCCAATCTCTTTGTCTTCCTTTCTTCACAGTAGTTGTCGTTGTCCTCGTAGTCGTCTTCGTCTTCGTCGTTGGTTCCGTTCTCCTTGGTTTACTTCTTGAAATGAGGAAGACGGAAAAAAAATCAACGACAGTGCCATTCCATTCCATTTCCCTCCATTTTGTGTTCACACTAGTTGCAAAGAGAAAAGCGAGAAAGAAAAGAAAGCGGTGGAAACTCCCAAAGATTTTTGGCAAATCTCTGGGTCACATAACTTACAAACCAAAGAGTCATGCATAATTTGTTCTTACATGCAGAGCAAAGTTTTTCTTTCTCTGTTCCTCCTCGCTGTTTCTTTCTTTTCTCTTTCCGTACATGGCTTTTACTCTACATGACATGACGTTAGGAGAATCATTTATCGTCCCTTTACTTCTCCATTTACAGGATCACCGTTTAAGTAGGTGCTTCAGCCGCTTTCTATGGTCCATACTGGCTTTTTTTCTATATGTCCTACCATGCTATGCCGTAATATACCGTATACCGTGTATGTAGCTCCATAAAGAGCATTTATACGCATAACCTTAACAGATATCTCTACTCTACAATAATAATGATAGTCATAATCACAGTTATCCGCTTTTCTCTCTTCCTTTTTCATTACAACGTGAACGAACAGTGAACATATTTTGTACAGTGTATACTATGACTGTACTCTGAATACTGTATAGTACAAAATTTTCTTTGGCATCGCTTGGCTTGGCATAGTATGGAATGACATGACAGCATACCATTGACCATACAGCATAAAAACTAGCCATAGAAAACAGAAAACATCCAATGCCGATGCGAATGCCAACTCTGGCTCTCTCTCTCTCTAACACCAACGCCACAACATAAAGCCCAAGTCAAGTCAAAGCTTTTTAGTCGATGGTTGTTTTGTGTCGTCACAAAACAACCACTGCTGTGATTTCCAAGGGTAAAACCCCTGGTCACATGGAGCAACTGGACACAAACCAGTGTAATAAACATGAGCTGGAGCAACAGAAGCAGAAGCAAAAACGGCAAAAGCAACAACACATGCATACATACAAGCACACATACATATATAATGGACATGGACACTCAACTGCCAAATGCTTTTTCATGCTGTGCTTTCCTCTCTCCATCTTTCTCCCTGCTGCTTTTACTCTTCCTTTTTTCATCTTATCCTGCGATTCGCCTACGGATTTGGATTTGCTTTTGGTTTTAGTTTTAGCTTTGGCATTACTTTTCAGGGTACAGCCAAGGAACAAGTTAAAGTACTTTTTGAAACATTTTTCTCCCTTTCTCCATCTCTCTTTCTCCCTCTATTTTCTCCGTCTCACTGTCTAAATCTACTCGGACTTGGACATGTACTTCACCACTGCTACTACTTTGCCAGGGCCTGATGCATGTACAAAGTGGAAAAAAGGAGACCAAGGAGATGAGCACATTTTCCTGGAGCATAATGTCTTTGTTTATAGTGTGTGGTGGTTCGGAGTACTCAAAGTAGTCAAAGTACTTTGGTACCATACAATCCATGACATGGTATTCCATACTACGTGTACATAGGAGTATACATACAGATGTGTATACGTACAGCTATTCGGATGAGAAAGTTTATCGGTCGTCGTTCGTTCGTTCACTGGTTCGTACGTCGAATGGAGTGGAATGGAATGAAGTCAAGTTGAGTTGAACGTTGAATGTTGAATCGACTCGCGGAAAGAGCTTTTAGAATAGACGAGACAAGACAAGAGAGAGAGAGAGCCTAGCGAAAGAGCCGATAGTAAAGTGAAGTGGAGTAAAGTCAAGCAAGCCAAGCCGCGAGCAACTCATGTTCAACTTGAATTACAGAACAGACAAAATAGGAAGGGATGGAAGTGGAAGTGGAAATGGAATGAAAAATCTATGCATGACAAACCAGGAGATATCTAGCTAAGCAACTCAACTACACTCAATGCAAAGTCAAGCAAGGCAAGGCAAGGCAAGGAAAGGCAGGGCAACAGCTCCATATAAATACGTATATGGGCATTTAATATCTTTTTCCATGCTCTACGCTCCGAATAATAATTGTGCTACGACTACCATCAAAATGTATTGCATATACATATAGTACATATATGCATAATACCTTTGTATTATGGCTCTAGTGCAGGAACAAATTGATATACGCTATAAACACATGCTTTTCTCTACATTATTATAACTATTCCTATGCATAGGGTCTGATGGTCTAGTCTGTTGGTGTTTGAGTGAGTGGAGTGTCTGTTGAATTGAGAGCTGGATGGAACCGTCTTCTTCATCTTCTTTTCCCTAATACTGTGATCATATAATGTGTGGGCTATAAAAGTCCGCTGTAATATTCCCCTCGTCTCTTCTCATCCCATCGTCTATACATTATGTACATCCACACTACATTTGTATATTTGCATGTAATTCGGGCGTCTTCTCCTGTCCACCTATTCATACATAAATACATATGTACATTGTACATTCATCGCGAGTTACATAACTATTAACGGAAAGGAAGAATAAAAAGAAGAAGAGGAAGGAAAAGATGAAAAGGCGAAAAGATGGCCGAGGCAAGCGGGAACAACTTTTCTCCTTTTCCAACTCTATTACGTTCGATCCAAGACAATGTTGAAGGATTGCGTTGGTTTTGGCACTGGCGATGGCAAGGGTGATTATTAAGATGAAGATGACGATGGCGATGATGATAGTCCAGTATACATAGTTTTGTCTGGCTCCTTCTTCCAACATCTTTTTCTTCCCTTTCATTTTGTGTGAAAATACATACATACATACATACATACGTGTTAACTTCTCCATAAGCAATGCTGGTACGTCGCTTTTGGCTGTAAGTCGTCGTCGTCGTGCTTCTTCCTTGTATCTCTTTCTTTTGGAGCTTTTCGTTTAGCTCTCTCCAGTCGACTCACAACTTGTTCCAATGCTAATACTTCCCGTTCCTTCCCTTGAGTTTTCTGTTTGTATTTGGTATTTTGTGTATACAATAAGGGGAAAAACGAGGAGAGTCAAAGACTGTAGTTTTCTTTCTCTCTCTCTCTCTATTTATTTATGCAGGTAGCATCATACATTGTGTTATATATGTAAATGTAAAATAAAGTTTCTGGTACATCCATTTATAAAAAACATGTACAACCGTGTTGTGTATTTTCCCAGTATACTATGAATGTATAGCGTACGTATTAGTAAGGCTGGTGATGATCATCATGATGATAATGATGATGATGATACTATGATATTACATCATATTACGTTATATTGTATTATCTTATAAGTACATTGCGCCGGCATGCATGCATATACATAATATATACATACGCATACAAGATATGTGTTTGTTTAGCCCTGTATTCTAAATATGTATGGCATACATAAGGAGTGTGTAGAAAACTATATAAAGTGCTCATAGATTTTCAGCTCAGCTTGAGTTTTTCATAATATCTTGGCGTGTGCTTACTTACTGGAGACTGTACAAAACAGTATGTGTATGTATATTTATATGAAAGCTATCTTTATATTACATGAAACAGCATGTAGATAACATGGACATGTATGAAGAAGGGAAAAAAGTTGCCTGAGTCAGTCTAGCCTAGCTCAGCATACATAGGATAGCATACATATATATACATAGCATGGCATGGTTAAAGGTTATATTCGCGGCGTTTGACTTTTAGGTGCGTTATTTATGGGACGAAGCTCGAGCTTCGTCCCAGAGCCTCGGCAATCGTAAAATTTATTGCTGTAGGATTTATAGTTGGCCATTTGCTTCAAATTTTGGGGCCTCTCTACGCTTCTATGTATGAGACTGTATGTTCTGTTCTGTTCTCTTGGATGCTTGTTCGTTCTTTTGCTCTCGTCGTCGTCGTAGTCGTAGTCGTCGTCGTTTCGTTCGTTGCTTCTCTGTATGAGTTGAGTTGGTGTTGGTTCTAGCAGAAGAGGAGATGGAGGAAGCACAAGTAACTAGACATGGAATGGAATCAGCAGCAGCAGCAGCCGACTCTGCGCTTGCACAACTCGCTAACTCAGATTCAGTGTATGTCTGTGTGTGTGTGTGTGTCTTTGAGTGTGTTTGCTATCCTTGTCTCTCTATATATTCACTTACTTGTTAGTTACTTACTTACACCAATACCAAAACCAGTCCAAGTCCAACGGCACGTACAAAAGTTCTTACTTTGTCTTGTAAAAGCTCATTGTCGACAGAGACGTTCAATTATTAGCCAGCCGAAGGAGGAGGAGGACTGAGGATGAGATTCTCCGCAGGTCCGCTCAACTGAAATCTAAAATCTGAAGAACAAGAATCGTCAAATTTTATCTTTTTTCAAGTAAACTTGGGCGAAAAGTGGTCAACCACAGCCAAAGCCGAAACCAAAATCAAAACCAAAGGCGAAAAAAGAGAAAGATGAAGAAGCAACAACTGGAGAGAGCAAAGAGAAGAAAGAGCAAACCGGACGAGACAGAAACGTTGAAGAGGAAGAAGAGACTGCTCAACTCCCTCTGATTTCTGGATACAACTCACCGTTCTTTCCTGTGTCAGTTTGAAAGAGAGAGCGCCGGCTGCTACCGCCACCCTCCCAACTCTCGTCACTCTTTTCTTTCTACATACTTGTCTCTCTCTCTCACACATACTCTCTTTCACTCTCTGTCTGCCGTTGTTGCCTTTGTCTATCTTTCTTTTTGCTCCACTCTCCGCTCTCACCGTGCCGTGTCACTTTTCCTCTCCTCCAAGTGTGACTTTGCCTCTTTGACTCTGACTTTTGTGTGTGAGTTTTTGCTCGTGTGATGAAAAGAAAGTAAAGTGGTTCGGCGACATTGAAGATTGAAGCAGCACGTTGAAGAAAAGCAGAGGAATAACTAACACTAGACAAATGTAAAAAGTGAAAATAACTATAATATTGAAGAACCAGAGTCAGCCCTTTAGGCAATCAACCCGTCTAAAACGTCACCGTCAGCTAAAGCCAAAAGCCGAGGCTGTTTTCTCTCCCATTCATTCGCCCTTCTCTTTCTTTGACTCTCTGGCTCTCACTCTCTCTTTTACCATGGTTGAAGAGTTGCCATTATTGTAAATAGCCAATGAAAAGCTTATACGCTGTGAATGACTCGAGTTTACTATAATACGAGTGAAAATCCACGATCCACGTTCCGACACCAAAAATTGACTGACAGCCAGGAGGACCTCAGAAAAAAAGAATCCCTCTTGTGTTCAGCCTCAGCAATGGTATTGGCATCGGCCTCATACTCATACCCATACTCAAACACAAGCACAAACCCTCCGACTCAACGTCAAGTCAAACGTCAAGCTCAAAAAACATACATGCATACACAAGCCGTAGACTCAGCTTCCCAAAAATTTCATCATCATCATCATCATCATGATCGTCATGCTTTGACTGAATGCTCAATGTGTGTCTATTTGTACGAGAGCATCACTTCCACTATCAGTATCACTATCAGTATGTGAGCCCTATACTATAATAATATACCAATAGTACATGTCTTTTTACATGCAATTTCTATATGTATTCTGTATGCACGCCTTTCTTTAATTACTTGACTCGTCTCGTCTCGTCTCCTTGCCTTTATCTATATATGTGTGAACATTACATTATATTTTATATGTTGGACGTGAACTGAAAGGATGAACATTAACATGAATATGAATTTGAGTTCAAGTTTGAATTTGAATGAGTCATGTAATCAGCAAATTATCGCCCGAAAGATCACCATCGTCGAAAAGGGTATAGTATCGAAAAAAGTTTGCACGTTTCACCTCCTAATATTTTTCATCAATTTTTGTTTCAGTTTTTTTTGCTCTCATTTGTTCGTCATTATTATTTTAATAATTCGTTCTCATTCATTGTATACATACCAAAAACCATGCGTTCAACTTTGGAGTTTGAGTTTACATGTACATTTTGTTTCTGTGTTTTATTTTGTGTCTGCCTGTGTGTATTATTATTTCCGTGTAATAAATGTGTATGTGTGTGCAAGTTTTAATTTTCGTGTTTGGTTCAACGACGAGTAAAGGTATTCCGGTAAATGGAAAAGAATATTTTCCATTTCGGTATTGGAGGTTTTTTAATGTTGAATAAATGAGCGGACGCTCAAATAATAAAAAAACCTCCAATACCTTCAATACCGAAATGAGCGAAAAGAAAAAGCATACTTCTTGCTATTGCCTCTCGTATATATGATGTCCGGGCGCCGTAAATGAAGTACTGCCACCGGCAAGCTTCCCTTGCGAAGGGAAGCTTTACATTTACTTGCATGTAAAGGAGACGGTACTGCGAATGTCATTGTATACTCGAGTATCGAAGTAAGTTTATTAATATAATTTACCCACGTAGTTTTCGGTCCGCTTTGCTATGCTCAGCCATTTTCGAATTTTTTCATTTGAGAAAATATGCATGTATATTGTTAACTATTATTAAATTTCAAAATTAAAAATCGGATTTAGAATCTTTAAAAAATAAAACAACTTTTGGCTATTTCGACCCAAGAGGCAAGATGTACCCAACTATTTATACCGAATAACTCAAAAACTACACGGT
>JAQIVE010002834.1:0-18570 GCA_034698285.1 Sminthurinus bimaculatus | reverse complement strand
CTGCTTCTTCTTCTCTGTCTCTCTCTCTTCTATTTATTTCCTACAGTTTCCAACCTCGTGCCCTTATATAATATATTGCTGTTCTTCTTCTTGTTGTTGTTGTTGTGTCTGTATTTGTATTTGTGTTTGCTTATGTATGTTGCTATAGTACGGGTACAGCTGGAGTATTCCTGGAAAATTCTTCCCTGTTTCCTTGTGTATACTGTGAAAACTCGTCTGATAAATATTTCCCTTTGAGTTTCAATGAGCACATGCAAATTTCATTTTTTATGCCGTCTCTACTACTCTACTCTACTCTACTCTACACTATTTATTCATTTTGTGAAAGCCAAAAATATCCACGAAGAAAAAAGACTATAACCTTGCTTACTTTTTGAGGGCCAAACCTCCATTTTGTTATAGACTTTCATCGTTCAGATTCAATGCTCTCTGTGCGCTTCTTGAAGAAGGTAACGTTTCTTTTCCAATTTTGACTTTTTAATTAAAAAGCTACTGCGGTTTTTTGCGGTAGGCAAAAATTCTAAAGACGAAATTTCGAAAACTGCAGCCTAATTCTATCGAGTAATTCGATATAGTGAATTTGTTCCATTTTCCTCTAAATACAGATGTAAGATATACTGCAAAAATGAAACAGCAAAATGTGATTTTCGAGCAGGAAATGTTCAAAAAGGCGAAAACCGACCGAGTTGACACTTTACGTTTAAATGTGAGTGATCCGCCTGCAATTTTATACATAAAATTGCAGGCTGTTTGATACAAATACGTGATATTCGCTATGTATGTATGGTTTGCTCTTATCCCATACATAGATTCAAGCCCTGTCCCTGTCTTGGCTTGGTTTTCGGTGGCCTAATTCCGCTCTTGGTCCAGCGAGAAAAGGGAAGATTCCTGTATGTACTACAGGGACTGTGCATGCATTCCATCAGATATGTCTGTTCATAAATCATGCTTTATCACCACAAAGTTTTTGGCTTTCCCGCTTCCCCATTCTGTAGCTCTTCTTCAAGAGAAAGATAAAAGACCAAACCAAACTCAAATCTTTAACTCTCACCATATTATATCATACGTGCGTATTAAACAATATTATACAGTCTACTTATTTGCCGATCAAGCAGTAAGCCGACGAAGCAGTCGACCCTCGTATAAATTATTGCGGAAAAATGCTCACCCTAATGAAAAAGACCTTCAAAATTCCTAACCAACAAAAATCTCTCGTAAATATTTTAGTTTCGCGCCAAATTTTCCCAACAAATAATTTGAACTTTAAATCACAAAGAAAAAGATCGGCGTCGTCAAAATAAATGTGCAGTTTTTTAGTAGGGTTGCAACTGTATGTAGTTGTGTCGACAACTTTTACGACCACAGAGTCGGAGAAAAGTTGCAGAAAATTGGAAGATAGAATGAAGGTTTAAAAAATACGCAGAAAAAGCATATTTCTAAAGGTAGTTTATTGTTCACCCATAAATATTTATTAAAATTTGAGATTTATTCATGATTGCCGAATATTTCAAATTTGAGACGTGTATTTTTTTAAATTGATTGAAAACTGCTGGCTCGTGGTAAATTCTAAAACAATGAAGAATTCAAGTAGTTTACTTTTTTTCGACTATACGAACACTCCCATGTATTATCCACATGGGAAAAAGTATTGAATTTTTCTGCATATGGAAAATGTGAATAATGTGGCAATTTATAGTCTGTTATGTTCGTAATAAAGATATATCATGGTAAATTGACGCGATTCAGATAAAAAAGAGGAAGAGAAACCAAGTGCTATACATTCTACATGTATGCATGATGCATGTGTAAAGAATGGAGTGGAAAAAGTACGATAAAAGCATCGTCTACTTTTCCTTCCATTCCCTTCATCTTTTCCCTGGTCGGCGTCCAATGATCAGATTTACAATATTCAATTTCCTTTGGGCAAGTCATCCCATCCCCCGGGTTATAAATGCGAATAGACTGACCTGAGTGCTGACTTGAGTGATTTCATTGCCGCCGCGGAAGAATCGGAGCAGAGCCGGCGGTTTGGACCCAGCTGTCTCACACACCACTCGATACTCTTGACCGGCCACGATCTTGTCCATCTGCTTTTGACGCATCCGCACGAATAAAGGCTTCACTGTAAAAAAAAAAAATAGACAAAATTTCCCATTAAAATTCACTTTTCTTGCTCCTCAAATTAACTAAACAGCTTTTTAACAAATGCTCTTAGACGTTTTTGTGCAACAGGCTGAAAAATGTAACCTTTCACCCTTATTATTTCCCTCCCCCATATTTAATATTCATTATTCAATCAGGGTGAACGACAAATTTTGAACATGACAGTCTATTTCGACATTTGGTCCCATTTCCAAATTTCCCATGATTTAATCCCTAATCTAATATCGATTTGAAATTAAGGGGATAATAATAATACCACAAAAAAATTGTAATTGTAAGGTAGGATACAAAATACAATACAAAATATGTACAATGTACAGCTGCAAATTGAAACCATCCCTTGAACAATTTGAACCCGATGAATTTTCCTGGCGATTCATTCATTCAACATTGAATAAGGTGGACAAGCCCGGACAAATGAAGGGTAATGAAATGAAATGAAATGGCGGTGGGGGGATTGAAAAAGAGAATCGAGGAATCGAGGGAATCTCCTACGGCCGGCGTCCATCGCCCCTTCTAAAACTGTCATGATAATGGACTGTATAAGTATGTAGATTCATATCCCAAGTCCAAGTCCAATCCATTCACACTACATACATACATACAATATTTCAACCCCAAGCAATATAGACAAAGACAAGGGAGTGAAAATGCAGAGACGAAGACAAAGAACGGTGGGAACTCTGGGGGAAGTCCACACAAGGTGGTGGGAGTACATATACAGGAAAACACACTTGATGAAGCCACCCGGTACGCCAACCACCGCGGCACGGTCACGGCTCCCTACCATCCCATACGTAGTTACTAAAGTATCCTATCCTATACTATACAATGCTATACAATGTACAATACAATACAATACATTTAGAGCGGCGGAAAGTGGATGGAGTGGCGAGAGCAGGGAAAGGATGAATGGGCCAAGCAATTATGGTCGCGAGGTAATTTGGGAAATGTTATTGTTTCTCCAGCTTACAGCTTTGCTCCTTCCCTCTTGCTCTTGCTCTCTCTTGCTTTTGCTCTCTCTCCGGTCCATCCACGAGCCTCAATTTGCTAGAGTGAAATTCCAAACACGGAAACTCACAGCTATGTATTATGTAGTGTAGGTATGTAAGGAAAATGGAGAACCGCGGCTGTAACTAAATAGTGGTAGTATAGTATTTACTATTAGTAATCGGGTTTGCACTGTGTTATGAATTACCATCCTCCCTTTTGTTCTCGTCTCCTCTTGCTTTAGCTAGTTGTTATTTAATTCACTTTAAAGTCCTGCATTCCATACTGTACTTCGTAAATACATATACAACTTAATAAACTGTACAATATTTGTGTGGACATGCGTGTACACTGTACAATGTATATTGTATTGTACATCCACTTGCAAGCACACAATTCATCCTTTACGCATCGACTTTTCATGCCCACTAATGTTTGTCAACTTTTCTGAGAAACTTGCAAAAAAGTCAAAACAAAACCTTTGAAAGTTAAACCAAAACATACGCAGTTGAGAGTTTGTTTACAGATAACTTTGTGAATAAATTTTAGTTTCGATTTTATCCAGCCTCGTTTTTTCTGAAACTGGTAAACATTTTCTGTACACAAGACCGGGATGAGCGTTTTTTTATGCTTGGCCTCTGACCTCCGTGCACTTTTTACAGGTAAAAGTATGCACAGTACAGTACAAGCGAATCAGCTGGATGGATCAGCCAATGTGAAATTTTCAAATACAATGTGTACAATGTGTACAATAATCGATTTTTGTATTACAGGTAGAGGGAAGAAGTAGCCAGCTGTGCTTCATTTCCTCGAAATCTCTCTTGTCTTTTGTACCTTTTTGTACTGTACTGTACACTGTACTGTGTTGTGGAACTCCATTGATGCATTTGGCTTTGACTATGGGTTGTGGGTCCTTTTCAAAATCCAACTTTCTCCAGGAGAAAGCATTTTACTCATATTCGAATTTCATTACCCAGCATTCTCAGCCAACGATTCTGAACCCAGGAATGAAATTTTAAGGGAATTTCTCAACTTTATGTATACTTGATTCAACCTCAAAATCAACATGAAAATCAAATGCAACCTCCTGTGGAGCTTCACAGCCAAATATTGTCCGTAGGCTAATCACCAAGAAAACTCAACTACCACACAAATACCAATACAACTACAGTGAAAATTACAACCATGACGTTTTATCCGTTATTTTCCCTTGAAAAATCCGCGTTTCGACAAGAAAACAAGTTTGAGGCAAGTTGTTAATGAATGGGATTTGGGTTTGGAAAAACTTTTGAAAAAGTGCAAGACGCCGAGTCATGTAATTAATCAGGGATTCAAAGAAGCATCTTGTAACTGTAGATAGATACGGGAGATAAGATAAGATATGCAAATATACAGATACAGATACAAATACACAAGTTCAAACAGGGGGTAGGTGCAACTTGAAACGAGATGTTTCGAGTGGGGGTAAAAGTCTTGTGGTTAGTTGGCACTGAAAACCAAATTGAGCGGTGCAATATATCACATGTCGGATGATGTTGGTGTGGCTCGGCTCAACTTTGCTGGATATTCTGCGGGTTTCAACAGTAAAATGGGTGGTGTCTATACATTGAGATTGCCAAGGTAAATGAGGAGAAGTCAAACTCTGGGAAAAAACAGGAGAATTCTGTATCTAAAACAGAACCAGAAACAGCAACAGACGAAAGTACATAAGTAGAGAAAAAAGCGGAAGAAAAGGACAACTCGGGTTGGTTGTGGTTGGAATGGATTTATTGTTGCCGAGGGCTGAGTGATCCTCACCCGGCAATTTATTCCGACGGCTCGAGTTTTAAACCGTTTTTATGCTGATTACTCTCCGCGTGCTGAAAGGAGTTTCCCGGGCTCTTATGTAAATTTTTCAAGGCGAAACTCTCCCCAGGAGCATCCATAGAATTAGCAAGTAAATGTTTCACTCCGGGCCCTCTTTTTCTTCTTGTTTCTTCTGTCTCTATTTTCTACGCACAATGCAATCCAATACATACAAGCCAAAGCCAAAGCCAACCTAAGCCAAATACAAGACGATACAACAACAACAACCCCTATCAAACAGCGCCGTCCTCTTCTCCTTCTTTGACTCTTCGCTGCTCTTAAAAAACCTGAGACCCGAAAATGCACTCCCTGCGGGAGAAGCCCGGGTTTATTTAGAGAATCGCTCGGTCCTATTTTAAACCCCGTTGCATTTTGTCCGCTAAATTTCCTAAACAAAATATAAAAATAACTTTTAATGGATCATCTCCCATCTCATCCGCTCCTTTATCATCCTTTTTATACCCGGCTTTTATCTTTCGTGTGTATTTTGTGTAAAAATGTGGGGCTTTAAAGGGCAAATGCCAACAAGGAAAAAGCCACCCCAGATGACGGTAAGATTGGATTTATGTTTTTCGCTACATGTTTGCGCTCGTGCCGCAATTAAAATTTCTACAATTTTATTGTGGTATTTAAATTAGCCCGGCTTAATTGTATGTATGTATATTGTATGTATGCCCTCTTTGGTTTATGTTATTTTCTAGTTTGTATGTATAGATATTCGGGGGATGGAAAATGCAAAGTAAATTTGGAGGGAATAAAACGAACGAATGAAAGGGGCCAAAAACAAGTGCAATATTCTTGACTCGGCTTGAATTTGCAATTCCTATGCAACTTTTCTAATTTTGTATGTGTAAATAAATACCAGAAAACATGTGGAACCGAAACAAAAACAAAAATCAAAACCAAGCGCCAACATAAATTGTCCGCATGGTTTTGTGCACAATTTAATGTATACATTGTACAAACAGAGTAATCAAGGGTCCAGAGGTTGTTTATACAATGTATTATGTATGTATATTTTTCATTGTGTTCATTGTGATCAAAGTTGATTTTTGCGTGAAAGTTTGGCTGCTGCTGCTGTTCCTAGAAAAAGTCTACATATGTAAGTATTTTCCTTTTTAATTTCCCCCCTCTTGCTTTTCATATAATTTTTATACGTATTAATTCCCGACATTACATCATTATGTAGATTAGTGTGTTATACCGTATTACGTTGTTCTGTGGAAAATAAATACCAATGTCGAGCTGCTTGGGCACGCCATTTGCCGTCCATACATTATACAACTGCATCATAATACATACACACATAGTAGAAACACACAAGTCTCGTGATTACAATAACGATTATGATTATGTCTTAATGTCTGAGTTTTCTCCGGTCATGTGATCATTGTTAAACATGATTTCATATGCACATTTCCCCATTTTCCTTGATTTGCTCTGCATTTAACGGCCCATATCGTACAATGTTGGATGTTGAACTATGTATAGAGCATTGCATTGACTGTACAAAGTTGGATTCGAGTTCCTAAATTCATTAATTATTCAGCAACAGTAAAAATTTTCAACGCAGCCTTTGTTCGCTTACATTATATTTTATATATATCGCAAGTCAAACCTGGGTTCGAGACTTGATTTTTGCGAGAGCATAACATAATAAAAACAAATGTGTGTTGGAACAATTTTTAAATGCACAGCTGAATGTGATGTATGATTGTGTGTGTGTTTGGAGGTAAAAGCTAAAACCAGAGTGTGTACATATTAAGTACATAGTATGTATAAAAGCCTTGAGTTGATATTGGTGGGGCTGGCATGTCGATGCAATTTAGATTGGATTGAAGTTGTTTTGTGTAGTTGGTTGGATGTGGATGTATAGAGGAAAAACTTTAGCCGCGGCTAATACACAGAGTCAAGTCAAGGTTTGAGACGTTAATGTAGACTAATGCTCCTTTTTGGAAGGTTATACATATGTGTAATGTGTATGGTGTATGTATATGTATTATGTATTCAAAATGTAAAATTTAATATGAAAAGAGTCAGGAAAGAACTTTTGACTGGAGAGAGTTGACTGAAACGGGAATAGCAAAGGCGGAGATACATACACATAGCAGAGCCCCAAAAGCCAGCACCAGCTAAAAGATTGATTTTCATGTCGGAAAATTGACAAGGAACCGACCCGTCACTCGTAATTGTTGGATAAAGAGGAAATTTGCGTGTTCGAGGAAGGAGGATGAAAGCCAACGAGTTATTCCTAGTTCAATGTATTCTAAAGCAGGAACAGGAGGAAGCAGTCAGTTGATGCTGTGCACTGTACATTGTACACTAAGCTCGGCGTGTATAAAGAGAATCCTGCTTCGTGTATTTATGTAAAAAATACATAGGAAAACGAAGTAATCTATGTGTGTAAAATGTACTGCAAACAGCTGTATAAAAATGAATATACTGATACAATATACACACATGGGCAATGTCCACGGATTCCTAGTTTAACATTTTCACCTGATGCTAAACTCCTTGAGATTATGCTCCGTTTTTTAATTTTAATGCTTAAATGCTCTAACAATTTACTTGAAGTACTAAAAATCATGTAAAAAATATTAAAAATGAATGAGTATTTAAATCTTAAAGGGAAACTTACGATTGAGCTCAAGAACAACGGTTTTTTCCACGGGTTGGATCAACCGGGTGTTGCTGGCTCGGCAGGAGAATTGCGAGTTCAAATGGGATCTGTTGAGGTTTCGGAAAAGGAAATCGTTGATCACGTCCCCGTGTCGGTCCACGTGATACGTTGAGTCTTCAAGCTCTCCATTCACCCACCAGAACACTTGCGGCTGCGGCGAACCTGGAAAGACAATTTTTTATTAATACATGTAATAATTTTTTTTAAATAGACTAAACAGAGAAAAAAATATGCATCAGCTTAAAATAACGAAAAAGGACCTTTTAATAGCAATTTACAACAGAGATTGTGTTCAAACGAAATTCAATGTCAGAATTGTAGAAATTCTGGGGAAAACTGTATTTTATGTGCAATTTCAGTAAAATAACTTAAATAAACGAACTGTGCATTTTCAACACTATAATGCTTGCAGTAGTTACAGTTTTTTCCGGGAAGCATGCAACTTTTATTTATCATCAAAGGCAAAATTTATGACCAAAAGCATTTTGATCATCGGAGGCTTGTACATTTTTACTACATACATACTACATACATACACTAAAAAGTAAAATATGCACATGCTGTGAAAAGAATATTTTATTCATTTGTTTGATGTCAAATCTTTCATCTTCCGCAATACGTTTGCACAGTTTCAACTTTTATGCATTTTTTACCGTGATTTCCGTAATGACAACGACGGTAATGCGTTTCAGCTCATACATACATACAGTCAAAACATAAAAGTTCAAACGTCAAAAGTGCATCTCTTTACGCGCCTCCAAATTTTTTTACGCATGCATGATTTTCTCCATGTAGTTTATTTTACTTGCACTCTGCATGAAAAAAAAATGAATGAAAAAGGCAGGAATTTTGATTCGACGAAGGAACAAGGACGCACATTGAATTCTCAACTCGTAATTTCTGCCGCCGTATTTTGTTGACTGTACCTACATAAGGTATCACCACTCTTAACTTTTTTCACCCCATTTATAAGTGCGCCTCGCCCCTTGTTCGTATCGTATCGTATCGACAGCCGAGGTGGATTGATCACCTTTTTTCACCCTCGAATTTATAAAAAGCGGAAAAATGCAAAGGCCGAGAAAGTTTTAGAAAGGGAGAGAAAACAGAGAAAAAAAAGTCAAAGACTCAAAATAAGGATTAACTTTTCCACTGCATTCATATTCATACGTACGTATGCTTTTAAGTTTCAACGAAAACTTGGAAAAAAGTCAAGTCAGGTCAAAGGAAAAAACAAGAGGGGGGGAAGAGACCAAACCAGCGTCAAAAAATATGAGGCGAACGCGTGAAAGCTGAAAGCATGAAAGCCGTTGGCACTCTCTGTACTCTGTATGGATAAACCAGGCCCAAAAATTCAAAGTCAAATCGACTCTACTCAAAAAGGAAGGAAATGCGAATAGGAAGAGAGAGAGCTCAAACAAAAAAGAGGGTCGACTCATTTCTTTCTTTCATTCATTTTTTTCGTCTCATATATTTATTGTCACTGCAACGCCTTTGACTTGCACATATACTTACAATATGTATTCTCTTCTTGTGGCTGGCGTTTGCATCCAAAATTTTGAAAATGAACGACCCGTGTCAGAATTCCAGTTTTGCATGTACATGCATATGTAGTGAAGGAAATGGATGTAAACACATGTGAATGTGAACGTTGGACTAAAACTGAGTACCATAATATACGTTTTTCTATGGTAGGTGCATAAACATGGTGGCAGAGTGACAAGACGGAAACGAGTCATAAAGAATGAGCGCCAAGGGAAAAACAGCGAAAAAGGCCGAAAAGGTATGGAGAAAAAAGCAAGAGATCTTGAAAGCATAAAATTGTGAGACAAGCAGAGAAAGTCAGTCCATTTCTTTAAGAAAAAACACACGTATAATGTACATTATCCATAGAAGCTAGCTAGCACACAATCTTGATACATACATATATTATGTATAAAATGCAGAGATAAAGATTAACGTTGAAAAAAATGTTGGATACCTCCTCGAACTTTGCAGCTCAATAGGACATCGGAGCCCTCGATGTAGGGTCCAACCGCGGACACGATTTCCTGCCCAGATCCATGATAAATTATTGGCAGCGAGGGTGGCACTGTCAAAAAAAGCAAGCAATAAACATAAATTTTAAATGATCCTCGTACATTCATAATACATACATACATTCACACACCGTACATTATGCATTTTTGTCGCTTGGCTTAACTTTGGCTTGGCTTTTACATTCTATGGTATGTTTCCAATTAATTATTGATTCGGCCCGAGAAAGCACGGACTAAAGTAATCATGAATCTCTTGAAATTTAGCAAGTTTTAACGCCGCCCAACTTTCTCCACGATTTTTCCCCAGGGTGATTTGTCACAGGAAAGAAATCAACGATGAAACGAAATCTGAATCCGATTTGGATGTATTTTTTTAAAAACTCTATTTACTTGTTATCCCCAACTTTTTGCCGAGAACTTGCCCCAAATTTCTCCATATTTCACATGTACATATTTTGGATCAAAAAACGGAAAAGTACATTTTATTTTTCGCTCGTGTGAATCTGCATCAAATTTGCCATTGTACTGAATTGTATTGCCCCCCAATCTGTGGGAGATAAACAGGATAGCGATGCGATAAGTAGATACAAAGACACAGAAAACCCATTGAGTTCATCTTTCACACACACACACATATTGCGCTGAGAGGAGATCCAGAAGAAAGAAAAAGAGGTTGAGGCAGCCTGAGCTTCCTGCGGTTGCAAAGCATCGGGGAAAACAGAGAAGAGAGAGGTTGAGCGGATTTGAACTTGGATTTGAATTTGGATTCCTACTGTCGCTGCAAAATGTAAAGATATGGCCCGAGAAAAAAGAGAGTGGAAAACGGATGAAAGGGTAAAGGTGTTGAGTGTTGAGCTTTTTTCAAAATCGCCGCACACACCGAATTTTCACACCAACATCTAACCATATATCTTGGTTTTTACCCGGGTTTCACGTACACAACGTTACATATGGGTACGTTTGTTTGACTTATGCATCCTTCAATTTGAGTATATATAAGGAAGATGACGAGCGGCTATAACAGTAAATCTAGACGAGAAATGTACAGTGTACAGTGTACAGTTCATCCCTGTGTGCAGAGCCCGGAAAAATCCTCGGGCGAACCGTGGAAAAGCACACGGAAACACTTTTAGCCCCACAACAAAGACAAAGACCGAGGAAAATACAAATACAACACTTGAACAGCTCGACAAGAACAACAACACATGTGCATGTCCACACGAGGCAAAAGTACATTCGGTCATTCAAATCCCCGTATAAATTGCTGTATTTCAAAAAAAACGTCCAAAGAGAAAAACTAAAGACACATGAATAGTGACGATGGTCACTGTATATTTATTTACAAAGAAAAGGATAAAAATAACAAGGTAGGCAAGGTAGGCAGTAGCCAACCACCGGGCAACCAACGAACAAAAAAGAAGCCGCTGAGAGTCCCACTTTTTTGTTCTTTTTGTGTTGCTTGCCTGTGCTTTTTAAAGCTTTTGGTCTCCACCTTCAAGTTTATCGTGTATCGTATTGTATCGCTCTGTGGGTTAAAAGACATGCAAACGGGCAAACTCGTACAAATTCTTTGTTGGAAAAGCGCCTTTGTGGTTATTCTCAGAACATATAATAAATAATCACGAGGCAAGAGTGTGAACTTTGTGTCCCACTCAATGACTGAATACTCAATGCATATGTACGCCCGCAGTATTATGTATGGACTATGGACAGCACAATTGTTCACTTGGCAACCTTACATTTTTTTTACTTGGAGAAAAAAAGGCGAAGAGTGCCAAATGTCATTTCACTTTTCCCACCACCGCCGCTGCCGCCGTTCTATTCAGTTTGTGAATATTCCTGGAAAAGTGAGAGTATCAATCTAAGCAAATTTTTATCACTTTATTTTCCCCTTTCCTATACGATGCTTTTCCTATACATAGGTACGTAAGTATGTATGTAAGAACGTGGATTTAATAGAATAGATTTATAGATATGCCGCTGTTCCAATGTTGGCACAACGTGTTTGTAAGGGTACGTCGCCAAAATGTAAATTATATGCATTTTTCGAGCATTATTGATTCAAAGTTGAATTGAAGGCAAATCATATTTATGTATGTACACCAGAATGGAATTCAATTTGATCTGAAAATTGATCTCGCTGCTCCCGTGGTGATGAAAGTGGTTTCTTTATACTATTTTATTTGCAGACTTGCAAATGCTGAGGAAAATAAGTAGAAAAATAGGAACAGCCTCGGCATTACCAGGCAACCTTCTTTATATAAACTATACAATATATATTTTGTGGATTCTATTGAACGCGCTTGTATCGAAAATAACTATCGTTAAAAATATTCCGAAAGATTTGCTCCATTTTTTCGATCCCTGGTCAAAATCTGTCTGGTACCTGTCATCAAGCTTGTAAATGGGCTAGACATCCTTGAAAAATCGAAAAATCCTTGCATTTTTAATCAATCAACTTGGTATTATATAACTTGAACAAAATTTGCACAGAAATCCAGATTTTATTTACGTAGTTGCATACTGCACTTTTTCTACTCGAGTTTTATTCAAAATTCTTTATCCTTCTTTCAAATCCCCCCCCCCAAATATTGCACTGATTGTAAATCTTTCTTGTTTGTAAGATAAATTTATATTTGCAGCTATTAGGAAAAATCTGAGGCTGAATCCCCCGAATTTTGAGAAGGAATCACTAGACAATTTGATGGTGCTTTTTAAACAGGGAAATGTGTGCTTTGTAAGGGAGGACAAAGAACCGAGTTTTAAAACGCTGTATAGAAAGAGAGAGTGGAGGAGGGTTGTCGATGAACATGAGGATGAGGACAAGGACGGAGAATGGAACGAGAAAATATTGAAATTTGAGGGAAGGAAAGAAAATGAAGGGAGAGTGAAGGATGAACGGTGAAAAGAAAGAACGAAAGATGGAAAGAAAGAAAGGCTTCGATGATTAAACGGCGCTACAGGCATTCAGCCATATTCAGTCATATTCAGTATTCAGCTAAAGAGCTAAAGACAGAGAATCCCTAAACATAACATTGTACGCATAGCATAACATTACATAACATAACAGTGAAGAATATGGATTTCCCCTGATGGTTTGTTAGTGAAATCTTTTTGATGTGTCCCTCACTCTGGCTGTCTGTCGATCCTTTATTCCCATTCATTCATACACACATACATAGATATCAGTATTCCTATTCTACCTGCATCACCGGAGCTTTTACTCTTTTACTCAGCTCCTTTCCCTCCTCCCTCCTGCATTTGCATCATTGTCCCCTTTATGTATCAACGAAAGTTTGTCTCGTCAGGCCTTTCCTTTCTTTTCCCCTCCTTTCTCCATAAGTTTGAAAGTGGAATGTCGACGCAGACAATTTGCTCCTGTTTGTATTTCTCATGCACCTTTCACCAACACATGTATGTATCTCCCAAGTACATATGAAATGATATGTATGACGATATGATGTATGTATGCAGAGACTTATCGAGATGAGATGAAATCAAGGGGAAATGTGCGTGAGCTTCCTTTTTACATTGATGCCCTTGCTTTGCATGTGTATGGATCTACTGTATTGATTCACATGTATTGTACGATTTTTGCCGGTATTTGAACGATTACCAACAAAAGGTCGATGCGTTCTCCGTTGTATATTGTAAATTTTTCTTTCTGATTCTAAACTTCCCTTCACGTTTCTTCTGTTATATTGTATTATACATTGATCGGATGCAGAATTTTAGCGGCTTAATGAATGCACTTTTTCTTTGCATTGGGATGAATCTCTTCAAATTATTTCCAGCCGTCACCCTCTTCTGTATTTTGATTTCCAAGGCTCCAGGGGGAAAAAGCTGGAGAGGAGTACTTGGGAATTTTTTTAGTTTCTCTTTAATCCTAAACTGTTTGAACAAGCGGGATAATCAGATGAAAATTATGGTTTATTCAATTACCTTGAAAAATACACTTTAAATATTTTAACTCAATAATTTTGTTTTTAAATTTCTTTAAATTTACTGCAAGTAAAGGTCTGTTAAAAATACATACAAATTTTATGACGCCCCTCTTGATAGTAAAAATTAAGGACGTGGGACTGGTAACTTGTAAACGAGTTTGGGGAACAAAGAATTCGACTTGGGACATGTTAAAGGAGGAATCAAACGGTATACAAGAAACAGTTACAAGTCTCCTTCTTAATGAAGACCTTTGTTTTCTTCGAGATAAGTGAGAGTCAAAGTCAAGGAGGAGAAAGTTAAGAGTTGATAAATACATACATAGATAGAATGGGATCCAAGTGGATGCTCTTGATGGCTCCTTGATGACTGCAGTTTTGATCAAGGTTAGTTTGTTGACATATTTGGGCTAGCTGAACGACTTGGACTTGTACGTGTACTACACAGTACGAGAGGAAGGAAAAACCACAAACTAAAGAACAAGGACAAGGACTTGGTGAAACTAAACTGACTGAAGGGGAATCCGATTCAGGATTTGGATTTGATTCGAAATTTTCGACTCATCCTCAGTCAAGAATAACAGGATGGAACATTCAACTGGAAGATCAAACAAGATAAATTTCAAAGTCTCTGACTCTATCTATACATAGGAATGGTAGTCTAACAATGAGTCTATTGTAAGATAAGAATGGTGGGAGTAGAGACGAACAATCAGAGTCAGTTGTAATCACAGTCTCAAATAGTTTCCCATCCTCTATGTATTGTTTTAGATTCTACATACATGCACAGTATAGGGATGATGTCTTTGTCTTTGTGTGTATGTATGTATGTGTAAATTTGTCTTCGATTTAAATACTTGAGTGAATTCCCTTAATTAACTTTCCATCTGTAAATCTGCCGTCTCTTTCCATGTATAGTTACTTCTCCTTCTAGTCCTCCTCTTATACATTAAACATTCTAATTCTATCTCTGTCTACATATACATACATATTGCTTTCTATTTTCACGCTAATCCCTCTGCCCATGTTCTCTTATTTATGTTTCGTCTACTATGTGTGTAGTGTATACTAAAATGTCTATTTTCCTATGTGTACCACGGGAATTTGTATCTCTATGTATTTGTGTCTTTGTCTGGAGACCTCCAACAAAATTACATAATTCATCCTCCCTTATCACCCTCTTCTTCTTCTCTTGTTTCTCTTTTTCGTCCTCAAACTCCACTCTGGGAATTTTGAAGTCTGTCAAATTAATATTGTCATTTGTGACTTGGAATTTGCGACAATATGCTAAACACTTTGTGTATTTCCATTCATTCAAATCATGACAAGTCCTTTGCATCTTTACAGATGCAAATTTGATATTTGGGAAATTAAGAGGAATAATCGTCATTTCTAATCGGATTTTAATGACTTTGTGCAAGGAAATCCGTGGAAACGTTCAGCTTTTAAACGATGTCCAAGTTTACGATGTAATAAAGCCAAGGCTTGCATTTATGTGGATAAAAAATAAAGATTTTTCTCGACATTATTGCCAATTCCAATTTTTAAAGGATTGTTAAACCTCGCGATTAAATTTGGGTACAATTGCAATAACTAGAGAAAAATTTAAAGAAACTTACCCACAACCGTCAAGTTGACGATGGAATTCCGAGTGGGGGAATTTTTAAAGTCCACTCGGCACCTGGTCGTGATTAAACGAGAGAAATTCGATTAGCTTTCTTTATTTAATAGAAAATGAAATTACATGCACATAAAAAACCTGGAGCACATACCGTAGAAATTAAACAAAAGTCAATCCATGTAAAAGGCAAACCTGTAGACTCCCTGGTCGCCGAGTTTGAGGTCGTGGACCAAAAGATGTGCGGGGTGGCTGGAGGCCTGGAAATCGGCACGTCTGTCGAATCCACCTTTGGACGACCACGTCTTGGCAGTTTTCATTCCTCGGCCTCGAGCGTCGAAACTAAATACAGGGAAAATTCAACTTTAGTTTTTAGCATTCGTATTTTTATTTTTTGTTTTCTTTCGATTTGCTACTATTTTTGCTAAAATTCGCGTCTACTTTACCCTTCCCCTATTTTTTGTCTGTTTTTTATATCCTGCTACCCGGTTGATTCCCACTCCATGAAAACCGTGACTCAATCTACTTTTTCCCTTTGTAGGTAACTGTACTTTAACAGAGTGTACAGAGTTACAGCCATGCATACATATGTACATACTGATTTTTTGCAGTTCGCTCCCATCTCCGAGGTCACGTCGACTTGACTTTGACTTGGCGTTAAGTGTGACGCGGTGTGCTGCGGTGTGTTGTGTTGTGCACACTGCATTGTCCTGAGACCAGACGTGTGCACACTGCACAGTCAGCCTCCGCACACAGACACAGATAACTCTATTACATTGGATTACAATTGCCTCTACTTTCTCCATTGTCTTATCGTCCACTTTCTCCTTTGTCCTTTCACTAAGCCTTCCTGTAATTCTTTGTTTTTGCTTTCACTTGCTTTCTCCCTGAATTTCCTACTCGGGTCGGTCACACTCAAAGTTACACTACACTCTGGCCTGTAGTTGTTAAGTATTGATGGACTAGATTGTAAACTCGTCAGCAAAGGGGTCATTGGTGAAAACATCCATGTAACAAATAAATTCGTACGTTGTCTATGTACATCCGAATCCAAACCTACAGCAGACAGTTACAGTAAAATGAGAGAAAGTCAATATAGAGTGCAATTTCTTTAAAAAAAGAAAGTCTAGATCAACAAACGCCACGCACCGCAGAAGAATCAGAATCAGAACCAGAATCAGAGCCTGGTTTGATGCTCTGTGCGTACGAAATGCGTCCTCGGAGCCTTAAAATAGAAATGGAGTCACATCACATGCTAATGCACCCATATAAATAAATTTCGACCCCTTGTAAAAAACCTCTGGAAGGCAAAGAAGGAAAAGAAAGGCAAGTCTCCGTAAGATCGTACAAGCTCTCCCTTACCTATCGTAAATGTAAAATTTCGCGAGACAAGGCAAAAAACAGGGACAGCAAGCCAACTAGATACATACATGTACAGTAGGGTAAAGTGGAGGTTGAAAACAGCAGCTGGAGAAAGTCATTATTGATCCGGCTTCAAAAACACAGAGGATGACGATGACGATGGTTTCAGACTGCTGAACAAAGCACAACCAAGATTTCAAGTCCAGGAAGAAGACGAAGAAAAAGAAGCGGCAAAGGAAAAACAGGAAGAACAAAAAAGTCGGGGAAAAACAAAAGCAAGCCCAGCAAAATTCGAACGTATTTTTTCAAATCATCTCGTCTGTCTTTCTCTTTCGCTGCCTCAACATGAGAGTCAACGTTTGGGTTTGAGTTTGAGTTTCCATTTCTATTCGTTTCCAGACCCACTTTTATGGTACAACTATATCTTGTGATCGTTAGCTCCACATTTACATTTACTTTTACTTTTATTTCAGCCGCATGTATGTATGTATGTATGTACAAAGCGGAGTTTTTGTTTGTATCCAAGGATCTAAACGCACTTGTCGCCTTGGTTTACTTTCTCTGAAGAAAACAGAAAGAAAAAAACCGGGAAAGTGTACCATGCCATTGCCATTGATCAGAATTTGCGTTTCTCTTTGTCTTTGTGTTTGTGTGCCTTTATCTATGTATGTATGTATGTCTACTTGAACTGGGGAAAGGTAAAATCAGAATCGGAATCAAAATCAAGGAAATCAAATTTGCTGTGAGCGGACGACTCCAAAAGCAAAAGCAAAGGGAAAGAAAAAAAACGAGTGGGAGAAAGGAGGTTCATTCAAATGTTTTACACGTATTCTGACTTTCTCCGGCTTCCTTTTCTGCCTTTCTTCGTTCTTTCTTTCAAAGCTACCGTCCACTGTCGTTGTGTTTTTGTGATTTCTCTTTGCCTTGCTTTCTCCGGTTTTGGTTCTGGTTCTGGTCGATGTCGTTGCTCTAGTTTTTTTGCTTTGCTTTTTCCATGTCCTTTGTTTTTGTGTGTATCTTTGGCTTGGCTTTGTCTTTGTCTGTAGACTCAACTCAATTCAACTGTACGTTGGTTTGGGATTTGGCGTTATCAGGTTGCCTGAGAAAAAGAAAGCAAGCCAGTGTAGTAGTAGTTGTAGTAGGATTGTGGAAAATGGAAGATTGAGATGTATTTGGTTGTATTTTAGTTTTGTTTTTTATTTGTGAAGCGTTTGTGCGTGGTTGGAGTTGGAGTTTGCTCTTTTCGTTTTTCCTTCCTGACTTTCTCTGGATTGCTTTCTCCGGCTTTCTCTCATGTACTTTCTCTCCTGTACTTTCTCCCTGCAATTGATGGATCACATTGGAAGCCGAAAAGGAAAAGTCAGCGGAGGAGGAGGAGAAGAAAATAGGGCAAAAGCACATTTATCATAATGTGTACCTTTTGAAATCTGTCTCGGAGAAACGTGACACGCTCTGATTTCGAATTCCATATTTTTATTTGAAATGCCCAGTCTTGCATGTATATTGTACATAGACAAATACGTATACATTATATGTACATATAAGTTTTAATATAAAAATGCTACATCTCAATCGTCGATCCATCGCGCAATTTCCCGAATACAAGGTTTTTGCTCGAAAATTTGCAGCTGGATTCCTTTTGTTTTGCTGACACTTTTGCTCACATTTGCGCTGGGGCACAGACGGAGCCCCGAGTTGGGGTAATTGATAGACATTAAATACAGCACGCTGTTTCCATGGCAAGCAGTAGCACCAGCAGAGTGGCACATGCAAATTGAAATTGAAAAGGAGACGCAGGAACAACAAAAACATGAACAACTGTGCAAAATCAGAATGACCCTTTAAATAAAATCTTATAAAATCTCATGAAAATTTCATGAGATTTGATAAGATTGACAATAGATGATGAGATTTTGGTGCGATTTCCATGACAAT
>JAQIVE010002833.1:0-18570 GCA_034698285.1 Sminthurinus bimaculatus | reverse complement strand
CAACAGGGGTCTCTTAAAGAGTAACCCCCTTTTAAACAATGTTGGTCGACAAAAGTTGAAATAATCAAAACGTTAGACCTTTGTAGTTTGTGATTTTAAAACGGGTTTCTTATAGTGTAATAGGCAACGTTTTACAGCAAGTCTTTGTTTCCATATTTATTTTCTTCCGGGCTTTTTGAGAGCTCACTCAGAGTTTTGGAGATGTGACTGTGGAACAAGAACGAAATCGCATGTATTCTTCTTTACTTTCTTATCATCGGCGTTTGTTTTAAAATTACCACAAAAAACTATGTGAAGCTTTCATTACGATAGTGCACGTAGTTGCAAACTTATCGAATTGACGATATGCTGTAAAACTCTACGACAGGCATTGACTTTAAAAACGTGTTACTCTTGAACATACTCATTAACTCATAACACAAAATATCTTGCCATATACTTTTGCTGTGCTGTTTGAATATTTTGACGCCACTCACGGTGTTTGCTCTCATGTGATCAATTTGCGTAATCGATGATCCTTCAAACTTCTGCACGTTTGCATCAAAGCACATGTCATAAATGGCGTCGAACTTCCTCAAGCAGAGTCATAATTAAACAACGCATATCTTTTGGGGCACCAAATAGGAAAAAAATGAGAGCACCAAAAAATTGAAAACGGAGCCAAAATGTTAGAAATGAGTAAGTTGCTGACTAGATTTTTCTTTTTCTAGGCCTAACTGAGACTGACTTTTATAGACGGGAGTTGACTTTTTGCTATGGACTGGAACCTTAACTCGCATATTTGGAATGGATTTAACCTTTAGCTTGATTTCCTTGTGCTCCTTCACAACTTCCTTCCCGCTGGTCGTCTCACTTCTGCCTTCCGGGATTTTTCTGGGATTTAACAATAATATTTTTTGCAAAGCCGGGGACGGACAGAAGTAAAAAAAATCAATGCACATTTTTTTTAGTTGCTTCCTTCTCATATGGCGCGTGCAATAAAACTAATAAAAATTTTTTACATTTATTGAACAAACACTTTAATGATTTTGTATTTTAAGCTACACACTACAAGCAGGCAATTTTGAATGTGAATTCAAATTATTTACTGGGCGTAACAGCGTCTCCTTTACATGCAAGTAAATGTAAAGCTTCCCTTCCCTTCACTTTGGAAGGGAAGCTTTCCGGTGGCAGTACTGCGCCCGGACATCATATATATGAGAGGCAATAGCAAGAAGCAAGCTTTTTCTTTTCGCTCATTTCGGTATTCAAGGTATTAGAGGTTTTTTTATTATTTGAGCGTACGCTCATTTATTCAAGAATAAAAAACCTTGAATACCAAAATGAGTAATATTTTTTTGAGGTTTTTTTGAAACCTTTTCCCGTCGTTGGTTGAGAATATTCAGAACTTTGTGCTTGTGTCGTCCTTTTTAAAAAGTTTGGGTCGCGCTCGTCTGTATTTCATTGTATATTTTGTTTCATAGAAAAAAGTATGTAGTCACATACTTACGTGTATTACTCAAGACATAAAAAGACTGAGTGACTGAGTGAAACGAGATTAATTGAGCTAAATTAATTAGATGGGATAATCATAATATTATGGAATATATAGGGTGGGTAAACATACATATTTCGATATACATATTTAGCTAGGCATACACAGCTCTATCAGCTTTGTACCAGAAACCTCCCACCTTTATTAAAGAAAACGCGGAGAGAAAATGGCCACTTTCATCCTTCTCCATCTCAATTTCTATTCAGAAACCAAACAAAGGGCTACTCCTATACTTCCCACACCTGTTGTGTATCTTTTGAAAACAAGCAAAAATGGAAAAAAACTATACAAAAGAAAAAAACGTGTAGGGCTTATAGCGTATATTATCTATTCAAGAAACGGTACAATGCATAAAGGTCAATGTCCACGTCCACCCTTGGTTCATATTACACATAGAGGTATGTAATATACATATAGGCTTGTTGTTTAGCTTCTTGGGCTTCTCCCCTAGATCTGTTTTATTCGTTGGGCACTCGGAAGACTTGAACGGCGGATATTATTTAGTCTAATTGAATTTTATTACCCACATAACACCAACAACTAGGATATTTTGGCGTTTCTTACAGCATTACCCTTTCACTTTACCTCTCCCTTCCTTACTAAATATATTATGCTACTACAGAGTACTGTAGGTACATCCTCAGTTATACTTTATACTGTACACATCTCCACGTTTGCTTTTGGGCTAAAGATATGGCGAGAAATATTTTTGTCACAAGGGAAAATATATCTGTTTCACAAAAAGAGCAAAGCAAAGCAAAATAAATGACGATCATTCTCAAGTGCCAATACTGCCATTACTTGCGTTCTCTTTACAAAGATAAAATGTTTTTACATATATACCTAAACATACAAAACAGGATTCGTTTGTCAGTGGCAATAATGACAAAGTATTTATGTAGAATAATAGAAGAGAGCTCTCAATTCCCATTCCAAGTATTGTCATTGTAACACAGGGGCATAATCTTTCTTCTTTTATGTAGTAGTATGCATAATAATACATTAGTGATCAATAAAACGTGGCGGGTGACGGTGATAAAAGTTATCTAGAACTCATGAACCTTAAATAAAAGCTATTTTAGCATTTCCTTTGTGCATCTTTTCTCAATAAACTTGAAAAGTTGGAGAAGAAAAAACAAAAACTAACTATTGGGGGTTTCATGGAAAAAATCCTCAGCCTTTTGCCATCATAGATGACAAAATAGAAGAGAGTCTCTTCAAGAGACTAGAATTAAAGAGCATCTAAAATAAACCAGAATTAATATCGGGTGCATATTATAATAAATACACGGCTTTTTAGCCATTAAACAAGTTTTTATCTTTTTGATCGATCTTGTGATCCAAGAAGCCTAGAATACCAATGCTAAAGCCATTGGACGTTGGCCTAAGAAAAAAGCTTGCATACGTGTATGTTGAAGCAACTTGAAGGGAAAAGCTAAACAGAAAGCTACATAATCTACGTTTTTATTCGAATTTTCGAAAACTCGAATTTTACTTTCGCCATCTTTTAACATAGAGAAAGTAATATTTGAGCCGCAATTTGAATAAAGACGGAGAGTATACTCACGCACACATACATAGGTATGTGAACTATATTATTATTATGATAGACTAGGGGAAAAAACATGGAATTTCTCTTCATCCTTTCTCCCGGCTTGTTGCTTCGGCTATAGTAATACATACAGGTTCCAAAAATACTTTCCTGCATCTCATGCTGGACACACGAAAGCGAAGGGCAAATAAATGGAAGCGAAAATCTCCGACTCGACTACCTCCATCCATACAAAACAAAAACCAAACAAAGAAGTAGAGGGAAGGAATTACACTTTGCCAGCCACAGGTTTTGCGAATCGTCAATTAATTACATGGATGCTGCCTGCTCGTGATTGGGATCATTGCATACATACTGCTGGCAGTAATTATAATTACATTGATGGGTCTTAATTTTCTTCCTTTTCATTTTATCCCATATCATTATACCGTATTCCGTATTCTAACACGGCTTGCATTAAATATAGTACAGAAATGCAGCATAAATATTACACAGACATGACACAGACATGATATAGAAAGGGTAGATTATATCAGGCTATAATAAACCCTTGTGTAATCTTTGAGGTATTACATTTGTACTGAGGATGGGGCCTCCTTATTTACTAGAAACGAAACGCTTCTTCCTCTGTTGTGGTTGAAAATTTTTAATGACGCCAAAGCAAAACATAATGTACATACGATTTGGGTTTATCCCATTTTTGAAACACTGAGCCAAGTTTTCAAATACCCGAGATATTTGACCTTGAAGACATGACCTCAAAAACACGTTTCCAAGGCTTTCTTGACCTGCCCTGGCATGACCTTTTGCTTTATGGTTAATCTGATAATAGTGACATGAACAAGAACCTTTTGGTAATATTATTCCAAAGTTTCGTACTGTTATCTTCGATTTTCAGGTTTTTATTAACATTTTAGTGGAGGATGATTGTTGCGTTTTGTCTTCCTCCGATTTAAACACATGTAAAAAAAGTTCTGAGCAGCATTTTCAACTTCAAGACGCTGCCGACAAGTTAAATGATGTTCTAAAAAATCATGTTTAATAGAACCCAAATACGATTGTTAATCATGCTTGGTATGCAAAATTTTTTCAATCAAGTTTTTACTGTTGCTAAAAATCGGTTTCCGACAACGCGTACAATTTAAAAATGGAGATTTCGGAAACTTGTTTTTCGAGAATGCTCTTTCAAATGGAGGCAGCAAGGGCTTCCGGTGACCAAAATGAGCAAAGTTTTTTTTAAAGTCACTGTAAATCGTATGAACTTTTTTGTGGTAAAAAGAAATACCACGTGTTGCAACCAAAACCTTAGTTAAATTTAGAAAAAGTGCTAGTAAATAAGGAGGCCCCATCCTCAGTATTGCACGTCAATTATTACTTATTACCCTTCCTCTTTGCTGGCAGTAGAAACGGCAATTGAAAAATAGAAACTATAACTTTGGAAATAATTTACGAATGATGGTTGCACCGGTGTTGGAACACCGAAACAAGCCAAAAGTTTTGATAATTGGCAATGATGTGCAATACAATACAATGCAATGTATGTACAATGTACAACCGACATTCAATTTATGGAATTCGTCCGAGTCACGCTTTCCCAAAGAGAACACATGAAAGTAAGAGGAAGACAAAAACAGCTACAAACTGTAAAGCAGGAATCCGAAACGATGAGATTGGCTTTGAGTAAACGAAAGTTATATAATTCGATTTATGCCACCCCCAAAAATCTCGCTGTCCTCAAAAGTCAAAGTTTTCCCCATCAGACTAGGTCATTTTTGAAGTGTCAGTGCATAATACTATGTACATATACGTAAGTACTTCCATGCAAAAATGTTGCCTAGCTGTTTTTCCCCAAGTATTTGCTATACCCACAGCCAGTTATTTAACCACCAACATTACATCACCTACATAGCTATTATTTTACTTCCTGCTTCATATCCATTCATATTATTTATAAAGTACGCTCATCGCTCTTATGGAATGGTCGTATCATGCATATATGTATATTTAAACAGAGAGATTACAAGTACATAGGTAGAAATAGGAATGCATGGATCTACATACTATATCAACTATAAAACCATCTATTCAATATTATCTGGCTTTGACATTATTATAAATGTCAGGCAGGAAATCCAATCCAATTTAAGCCAAACCAATTCCATTCAGGATCCACGTGTATAAATAATGGGTGGTCAAATGAAAATAATTTTTTTTCGTGCACTCTGCAAGATCCTTTTATTCTATTAACATATTTACGATACGAGAGAAAACAACTTTTGCTATAGAATATAATGTATGCATTTTTTAGCTAACCAATCGTATGTACATTTAAAATGTGTGTTCTACATGAAGTCGAACATTTAAGAGTTGACAAGATACATGTAATATTCTATTCTACTCGACTCGACTCTATTCTGAAATGAACTTGAGCTCTTGGCTTCCTATCACTCTACATTGATTCTTTTTTACTTTAAGTACATAATATAATGAGAGTACAAAGTGCGTGATCCTCCGTCCTCTGGTTCTCTTCTATCCAACTAAGATAAATATATGGCGTATGTATGTCCAACTAATAACTACCCATGTATGTATAGTGCCCAACAAGAGAGGAAGGCTGGTTGAGATAGAGGAATTGACTTCGTGTTGCAAGCAATAAACCTAATTATTTGAACTGAAGAAAGCAAGAAAAAAAAGAGTGAAAAGAACAACTTGTTCTTGTTCTTGCTCCGTACTCAAAGTCAGAAAACGAACATGGAACAACTTGTGGAGATAAAGCAAAAGAGAGAGACAGAGAGAGACCGACTTGAGGCAATTGTACTATAGTGAGGGTTGTGTGTTACAGTTAGTTGAACGATCACAGGGACAAATGGATGGCCTGACTCCCCATTTATTTTTCAATTAAATGAAATTGGTTAATCTGTTTGCCTTCAACGTTCCCCGTTTCCCAGCACATTATGTACACATTACACACGTACCAACTACACACACATGCACACAGTACCCTACATACATAATATAATATGCAATAACGTAAACCGGAAGATACAGACTAGCGCAACCATACAGTATTATATTATATTTTTACTTTAATATATATATAATATGTATAATATTGTACACCCAGTATATATGGTGCATATATAGTACATATCTTGTATACATACCCAGGCCTGTATTTTTTGACGCAAGCAATAAAACTTGCTTCTTGTCCTCACAAGATATATGTAGGGATGTATATTACACCCATTAAACACGAATATAGAAGCATTCTACAGGTATAAAGTCGATGGAGAAGCAGATGCTATATCCATACACAATGGCTCCATTTACTCGTTTATATGTACATAATATACCTGCGATATGCGAATGAAAACGTCGACCATGAACATGCATGGACACATAAAAAGAGCAAAAACGAACGCCTCCAAACCATCTATGGCTAAAATACTGAAAAAATCGAAGCGAAGAAACTGAAGCAACTGAAAAAGAATGCACACATCTACCGCAGCTAACAAGGGAAAGGTGAAAAGAAGCCGATTGAGTTTCAATCAATAGATTCGCATGAAAAAAGATACACCCATATATGTATACCACTGCATGTATTATGATACATAATATATGGTGTACATCATATTATTAACTTCAATCGTTCGATTTCGTGCATTATATACGTGCATACATATTATATTATATACATGGAAAACCTAGTAGTGCTTTCGATCTGAGATAGCATTGTGTGATAGTAGCATATATGTATATGATATGATATGATGATATGCTACAAAAGATCTATGTACAATAGGGACCAGTACATTCACAAAACTATGAGATCGGAAATCCTTCTGGGAGGCCAGCGTACACGTATTAAACAAAATGTTCATATACATAATATGTACCACAGACTTAGATATTACACTGTATCACATTACACTCCTACTTGTCCTTTATTATAATCGATGTAATATACATAATAATACCTATATTAAGATTATAAGTACATACATACACATGTTAAGTTGAACTTTTTCCCTTGTCGGTTAATTGAACTCAGAGGCTACCTCCAGTTAAATTCGGGGAGGGGGAGGAACTAAGGAAGAAAGGCTGAGGGGAAGTGAAAAACTATGTGAGAGAGAGAAAGAGAAGCCAAGTAGATTGCGTGTCGCACGCTGTCCAGTTAACTTGCAAAGGACTGATTGTAAAAAGTAGTGATGGACACTTTTTAAATTACAACTCTTCTTCCTTTTGCTAATTCTTCTTCTTCGTCTTGACTGCCACTTTCCCCATGAATTGGCTTCCTCGCTCACTCGCATTTGCCTGTTTTGGAATTTGTAAATTGGAAAATTAGACTGTATGTGGAATTATTGAGGCCAAAAATTGAACCTTTGCGTTTTGACTGGCGAGACATATCTTTCATTACAGTACAAAGCAAAAGCAAAATAGACCAAAGGAAAGGATCCAAAGCTAAGTCAAGCCAAATGAGTCGATGATAATGTGAATTTTATTGGCCTACTCCATGCTTAGATATTTTCAAAAGTATACTTTATAAGGTAATCATATTTTCATCACCATCATCATCATCGTCATAGGGCACATGGTAGGATATCAGTATATGAGGAAAGGAAGGCGGAAAACGTGGAATTTTTTCATAATATCGAGTCGAGTGGAGCAAAATCAAGTGACTTTGACCCGCGAGGCTTTTAACCTTTTCTCTCCATTTTGCATTTACAAGCTTAAGTTGACTCTATGAGCTTTTCTAATTTTAATCTTGTTAGAGGACCAAAACGACAAAGAAGGTTCTTATTTAGATACCTTTGCTTCCTCTCCAGCTTCTTCAAAGCGAATTCCCTGTAGTTGCAAGACGGAACAAAAACCTAATATGTATGTTATGCATATACATACTTGAATACACATTTAGATATATTCGACTAGAAGTGTTTTCATTCCTCCTCCTTGACAAGAATTAGCAGGTCTATCTAACAAACATTATCCATCCATATTAGTTGTATTCAAAGAGCAGGAATGAGAATGTGAATTAGAAATCGAGACATCCCCTCCCCAGTCTAAGAATAGACAATAGACGTAGGGGGAGCTTTCAAGGAACTGTACTTAACTTACCTACCTACCTACATTCATCCATATAGGTATATATGAATGCACATTGTAGGTATACTCACAATCTGACAGAAAACAAAAAAACGACGTACATATATGTACATCATAATAAGCTTAAATTAGCGTAATGCATGACACGACTAATATACACAATATGATAATATGTACATGACATGCACGCGAGGTGCTGAGTTGCTGAGAGCAATTTTTTCTCGTTCTTGAAAATGTCAAGGAGACGTCATCATATTTCCACAGTCTGGGACGACGAGCAAAAAGTCACCCTTACAAATGGGCTTAGTCACCATTCCTTATGCATGCAAGAGATCTCAATCTGGTTTTTAGCCATCTTTTTAACAAATTTGTCTCACTCCTTCCTACCGAGACTCGGGTTTTCTTTCTCCTACTTTTTCACTTGCATTTTCATTTTCCATTACATTTACATCCTTATTATTATACGCACATTACATAAGGTATCTAAAAAAATACCCACAGAAGAGCAAGGGATACAATAAATGTGTAGGTACATGGTACACGTACGTATATTTGAGGAGGAAAGATAAAGTGTATGTTTTCACTTTTTTCGAACTTTGAAATCTGTCATCTTGTCTCTATAATATAAGAATGAGGGCAAATGGGCTTAAAATGAAGTCTACATGCATGCACATATGTACGCAGGCATGTGCACTTGTATTTGTATGCTTGTAGGTAGATGATGCAGAAGGGAGAGAAAACCTGAGAAAAATTTAAACACAGTACATAAATATTATACTACACATACCTGAGTGGGAAATGTATGGTAAGTATAAGTAAGAAGCATGATGTATTGTCCATTACCATATACTTTAAAGCCATTTTGTAGCCCATTCCACCCAGCTTTAAAATCCCAAGAGCTTGTAACCAAACCTAAACTAGGTAACAAGTAACAATAGGGACACATTATTATTTTGACCAAATACCGACCTTATAGAAAAGTCGAGAATAAGGAGGGAAAGCAACAAATTACGTCAAAAAACTCTTTCTTTTTCTCTCTAGCAATTTGATTTATCCTCATCCAGTTGCTAATATGAGAGGTCTCAGGGTTCTGCTCCATTCAGTGTAACAATGTAATATGGTATACACTATACACACATAAGCCAGTCATCGTCCAACAAGTCTGTCTGTTTGCGATGGTACGCGGAAGAAATGAACAAGGCAAGGGCTTCTCGCCACGTAACAGCAGAGGTGAAAATTTTTGGAAAGGAGAATTTTGCCAGATTTAGCATAAACAAATAGGTATAATATTGAATACTTAAATGTGTATCTCTATTATGTGTATAGATGCATAATATCTTCCAAACCTACACGTACAATACATAATAGAAATATATGTGTAGTAAAATGTTATTTTATGTAAGTCTCCACTACAGTTGCAATGTTTCACTTTCTCCGCCGCTTTCTCTCTCTCTCTCTTCCTTTCTTTCTTTCTGTCTTTCCCTTTCTCTTCTCTTTTGGTGATTTATGACAGTCAGCAAAAAGAGGAAGAAGAAGAAGCACACACAGTCTATTTTTAGTCGAGAACTTTGGACTTTTCTGCTCATTCCTTCTCCTCTTCCTCCTCGTGAATTTCGATGTGGAAATTTTGTGAATAAGGTCAGCTGTACATAGAAGATTCACTCAAGACTGAATCAGAGAGAAGGCTGCTCTCTTCCTCTGCCTTGTAGCCTTGTACTTGAAGTCAACGGAGGAACATAATATTTATACAATATTATTATGTTTTACTACTATGCATATCTCCATCTGAGCATACTTATGCAGTATGTGTGCATACAACACATACACACAAGCTTATTACAAGCTCGCTAGAGTAAGTGTAGCATAGAAAGAAGGAAAAGAGAAGGAAAGGGCGAGATGATGCGAGTGAAATAGTGGGATAAAAAATGTGAAAATGTGAGACTGAGACAGAGACGTAGACATAGACGACGAGTGTATTTTCTGCACTACACACCGTCCACCAACAAGCTCACCAACCAGAAGGAGCAGCGTGCAGAAAAGTGAAAGAAGTTGTAGTTCTACATCTACTGTAATGCACAGTTACTACATGCATGTTGTATAACATGGAAAGTGGATGGTGTCCTAGTGAATGGAATGAAGTGAAAGAGAGGAGACTGCCATAACATAACATAGCGAACCGTACCATACCATAAAATAACATAACATAACACAGGACTGGAATCTTTCTCCTTTTGCCTCCGTCTTTGCTGGTTGAATGTGGATCGATTTCCGACTCGCTTCGTTACCCGCGACGTGCATCACATTCTAAAACTTGTAACATCTCTCCCGCTAACTCTCTTTCTTCTTCTTCTTCTTTTAATTCAACTCTCCTATTCCATCTCTTTTCCCCTCTCTTTGCCCAATTATCTGCCTATATTTGAGACGGGCTTATAAACTACCCCGAAAAAGTTCTCCATCGCCAAAAGAATATCTACAACACGGCACGGCCTAATTATTATGATCAACATCATCAACTCTCCATAAAGCCAATATGTACATGCTGAAGTACGGCATAATCTATTTGGAATCCTGGAGGAAGGCTGTCGAATAGAGGTTATGACGGCTATAAGCTATAACCTAAGCTTTGCAGGAGCAACGATACTGATCATAATTTCAGAGGCAATTTCCAGCCTAAACTAAAAGTCCAAGCCCCAAAAACATCATTACAGGTTGAATTTAAATGCCGAAAGTGGACCTGTTCCATCTATGCAAATGCCCGCCTTACGTTTCGTTATACGTATATCTACTATCAGCTATTAGTCTGTATGGATTGTCTCCTAACTAAAAACAGGATCAATTGTTCAATGACACTGGAGAAGAATTCTTTTTATGGGCACATTTGGTTAAGAAAATCTCCATCTATAAAATTCCAAATGATACTCATGTTGTACAATATACACATAGAAGTTGAAAAGGTGGCCCGCTGTAGCTAATTTTAGCTCGAAATTTTTGAGACTTTGCTGTTGTATTTGAAATCGGATATAGATTTAAGTTCGGATTAGGGGATAGATTTGAAAGCATATTCAGAGGTACTTCGTGCCTATTAATTTTAACACAATAATATGTAGCATTATTTTGATTATTATTTCCCTTCCTCGTTTGTTTCTTGTTCCTTTTCTTCGAAATCCCGCATCTAATTTATTGTAATGAAAAATTCTCTATTAGGATTCGGTGATGTGTTTACTCGGTATATTGAATATTGAAGTTTATAGAAAGATAGCCAGAGAATTGAGTTAAACGCAAAGGGTAGCATGAATGGCAGATTAAAATGGAATAGAATAGATAATAATATATTTAAATTTTAAGCCAAAAAACACACAAAGACACGCAAATACGACCGTGCGATTGGATTGAGAATTGAGACTAGGTCCAAAAAGGACACGAATAGAACAACTGAAATCAGTGCACCATCTTTCCTGCTGAAGTAGGTGTACAAGAAGATGGAGAAAAAGGAAGGGACAGAGAGAGAGCTGGATTTTTTTTAGATCTTGAAATGGCATGAGGAATAAATAGCAAGGTAAAAAAAGAAGGAATAGGGAGAGAAGGAGAGCAAGGATATGCTCACAAGTACGTGAGGAGACTTTCAAGTACACAAATGGAGAGAAACTTTGGTTTGGTCTCATTCCAGAGAAATTCCAGGTTCCAGATTCTATATTCTATATATGCATATGGATGGGCATATAACTATGTACATATATTCATTTCTCTATCTTACAATAATACAATGGTACGTACTTGCATACATCTTATGGCAGAAGAAGATGGTGATGATGATGGTTTTGAAGATGGTGACGACGACAGCAGTAGTGGTATAACTGAAACAGCCATTGACATTGGACATTGTCGTTGTCGTAGTCGTAAAAGTGTAAAGTAGTTTTCATCACTTTCTCTCCCGCTTTGAGTGTGACGATGGCGATGTGGACGGCATTTCTTATTCCTATTCTTCTTGTTCTTGTTCTTCTTCTGACCCCATAGCCGTCACTGTTTTCTTCTCTTGTTCTCAGTTTTCAATACATAAGATCCCAAAATTTCTATCCTCCATTTGGAACTGATCTTCCTCCCGGTTTGTCTCTGTACTTACACTACATGCATATAGTACGTGCCGTTTCTTCCTACCTTTTTTACTTGCTCAGACTTTTGGGAAATTGTGAAAAATCACCTTGAAATTGGCCACTTGGGGTTTCCTCTCCGAGTCAAAAATAGAATCCAAAGTTTCTTTCCTTTCGCCACTGTCGGCAAGTCAGGCCTAGGCTTAGTCTAGAACCTTAAAGTGAAAGTGTACCAAGATCATCCGAGATGGGTTGAAAACAAGAATAGTGAACAGATAAAGAGCGATGGAACAGTTGAAAAACTCGTCACTCCAATCACTACATGATCTTGTTGTTGTTGTTGTTGTTGTTGAACAACAAGATGGAGAGCAAGAGGATAAACGACATCATTGCATATTATATTATATTTGAGTATACATCTCTTCTGCTTCTTTTCTTTTCCCTTCCATCTCCTTGGCTTGGATGACTTGACTTGTTCTCCCTTCATCGGCATTCAACATTCAATAATGGTCTGCCCATTTTCTTCTATCCTATAACATAAAAACTGGGAATTACTCCACGACTACAAAACTACACATCCTACATACATACATAATACGTAACAAAGTTACAAACACAACACCAGCAAGAAGGAAAGAGTAAAGAAGGAGATGGAGGGAAAAAGGGGACGAGAATCCCAGTAGAAATAGAGTACATATTTATTTAATACATATAAACGAGAGTAGGAAGGTATTAGTGAGGAGCATAAACATCATCAAGAGTCCACAAATACGAAGGGATATGAGCACAACGAGCCATAATACTGGCCAAAATACACGCTGGGGAACCAGAAACGAGAGAGCAAAAACTAATGCTGAGAGTATCCACATTCAGGAGTAAGACACAAGTAAAAAGTACATGGGCAATATCTGTAAAAATTACTCTGCATAAGACTATTTTCCTACTGCATCTCAAAATCTAAATCTAAACCCCAGAGAGGTTCACTCCCGTATCGTATCACCGATTCCAAGTCTCTTCCATCCAGACACTTGTAGGTACATACATACATACATAAAAGAAAAATACAAAGCAGAGTGTAGTGAAAGTACATACAATCAAATAAAAGTATCCTCAATCAAAGTCCTTTTTCATACTATTTATATTTATATTACTATAGGGGAAGACAGAGATTTTCAATCTCCGCACCAAAGATATCCAATTTAAAACGGCAACTCAATTCAAAACCAACTTAAACATCCATAATAATTTGATAAAGTCTTCGGCTAATATATGTACATGCACGTCTACGCTTAAACGCTCAAGAAGACCCACTGCTGGTAATCAAGTAATATCGATAGGAATGGCATTACATTGCAAACGAAGGCGTCACTCCATACACAATTCGGAGAAAGTTTAGTCCAATAAACAATCTTGGATTCAGACCAAGCGGAGCGTAATGGAGAAACAACAAGATGAAATGTGCTATCCGCTCTTTTCCTTTCCTACATCGTCACCTTCCACTTGTACAATGTTACCATCGTATAGACTATATGATACAGGAGCAAAGAGTGAGTGAGAGAACTAGAAAGAGAACTTGAAGGGGGAGAAGCACCTGTGGGAAGCTCCCGTTGTGGATTTCACCATCGATCTCCTCTCGCCCTCTATGTACACATTATTCTCTCTCCCGGACTGCTTGTTCTTCTACTTGTTTCCACATTTTTTCTCTTTTAACTGTACGTACGTTTGTAGTATGTAGGCATACAAATATAAAAGAAAAATAGAGTCACAAAATGTATTATCATTATGATACTCTCACATTAGAAAAACAGCAATACAACCCTAAACAAAAAAGTAAAAAAAACTGCATTACCAAAAAACCTACACAATATTTTATAACCATCCCTTGGCTTGATATGGAAAATCTGAAACTTGTACATACGGGAAATGCAAGTCAAGTGTAGTCAAGTGAAAATCAAATACAATAGCTTGTACATACAATATCCAGTATATATTTTAAGTTCTTAATTTTCCTTCATTTTCGATCTGTGTTGAAAATTCCAGTGCGAGAAAAGTCATGCATGCTATTTCCAAGTTTAAATCGTAACAAAAAGAATCCAAAATAATCAAAGACTATCAAAAGTAACAGCGACTTTTGTACTTTCTATTTGACATTTCCGTTGTGAAATTGTCCATCTTTCTGACGTATGAATCGCATTGTCGTTTCTAGCTACTAATATTGTACGAAATTGAGACTTTTATTAAAGCCACAGTCTATCGCATAGTTTTACGTCAGTTTGCTCAGAATTTCTTCAACCTGAATCAACCTCGAATTGCGACGCATGATACACAATGTGCATACTATAATAATATAATAATACAATGATAAGGACTCAAAGTCTCTTAGCCCAAACCAAGCTCGTTGTGGTTGTGGTAATACAATAAAAGAAGATGCGTGATTACCATATCCCGTTTTTTTTATTACATTACCTTGTACGACTCGACTGATCTTCTTCGAAAAGAGAGAATGGAAGTGAGGGAGAGAACATGAAGATCGAGACAATAAGGCAATACAAGAAACTAAAAGACACACAACACAAGGAGAATGAGGAGGAGGGTACAAAAATATTCAATATGTAGGTACATATATACATATTATATATTTATATAACATGGAAAGGAAAAGAAAGAAACAAATAAAAATCCTGAGAATGTCTCAATTTCTCAAATCCTATTCTTATTCTTAGCTTAACTCCCTCGTCTTTCTTCCTTCCCTGCATTACATACGCGAACACAGCTACACTCCGTCCCGGTCTATATGTTTATTCGATTCTACTCTCCATTTTCTCTACAAGATACAAAACCCCATATGCATGGACAAAAACAAGTGTGTGAGTAAGCAGAATGTGATTTCTGGGAATTTCAGAGAATCCACAATCCAAGATCAACCTGGATTTACACGACAACATGAGATTTTCTCCCCGGTACATTTTTCTCCAATCACACAACCAAAACAACACAGCATACCTAAAGCACACATCCATCCATACATATACATACTACATACATACACACACACAGCACTATGATATACATATTTACTTGACTTCTTTTTCTTCCTCGCCTTCTTGTTCTTTTTATATGGCTAAAATATGAAATGAGAAATCCTAGTCTTCAAAATCTCAGCCCCGACTTCAAATTCAATCATATTTATTGTCAAAAGCCGCGAGCAGTCACTTCTCATCGTCTTCTCCCACTGAGCTTTACTCCCATTTCATATCATCATAAAAGTGAAGAGGAAGCAGGCACAAATCATTTCAAGAGAAAATTCACATACTCTTGAACGCTTATTGTGTGTGTATTCATTTATAATGTGTATTTATACACGACGAGAGACTTTCAAAACTAGTTTCCTCATCTTTTTATGTTCTTCCTCCTCCTTATTTTCCTTGCCTTTTTTCCTCCTCCACTTGTTTCTCCTTTCCCTTTCTTTTTCCTCATGCCGTTCTCTCTATCTCTTTGCTAGATGGTACTTTGTGTGGGAAAACCAGGGAAGAAAAGCGGAATAAAATTGAGTGGAAGATTTACCTGTGGAAATCTTTCCCTTGTTTCTTTTTTTTGAGATTACAAGAGAGAATCAAATTCAAAACTGTTGCTGTTTCTCTAGTCTACTTCATTGTAGTCAATGCACAACGCTAGTTGAATAAGTGTCTGTATCTGAAAGTAAAGTTTATTTTATACAGTGTATAATATATAGTATGTATGTAATGACAAAAAGGAGTAAAAATATAAAATAATAAAACGACGAGGAAGAGCTTAGCCATAGACAGGACAATTGTAGACTGAAGTCTATAGTATTATATAATATTATAGATATAAATATACTGTTCCGCAATAATTTCAAGCGTTATGTATTATTATACCTACATGATAGAAAATGTAAAATCGATACTGGCATAAAAAAACTGCTGTAGATGTGGAATAAGGCTTTGAATATGATGCTAAAGGGTGTAAAACAAAATCAAATAAAAAATTCGCCTCTCCGAGGCATACTCGTCGTATATTACACAATAGTTTTCCTTCGTTCGGAGGAGAAGATAGTGGAATAACAGGGAAATTGTCAATTTTTAGACTCTTGGTTTTTATACAAAAAAGTTAGACAGAGCGAAAAGGAGGTAAAAAGCAATTCGATATTATTATTTATTAGCATCTCAACCTATCTAAAGCCCCTTTTCTTTTAAGATGAGACGCAACAAACTTGGAAATGAGAATGGAAAAATATGAAGGAGGGAGAACGAAATCAAATTCATGGGAATAAACGTCCAACCTCCGACCATTACTATATTTAGCATGGTTGTCTCAAGAGAACAAGGTGTTCTAAGATGTTAGATCGAGTCAGACAAAAAAAGTATAAAGAAATTATGTATTATAAAGAAAGTATGTGAAATTTGGGTAGTCGGGTAGTATATAGAAAAAACATAGGTATACGCAAACATGGAAATAGAAAAAATCGTGACCTTAAAAAAATAAAAAAATAATTATTGACGTCAGACATAATGTTTGGAAACTCTGGAAATATAATGAAATATGAATGAAAAGAGGAATCAATGGGAGAGACTATTCGCCCGAGGCAGAAAATATTTCCAAGTTTTCGTTTCGGATGACTAGATTGACAAGTGATATTTTGTAACAGTTTGACTTTTGGCCCCGGGCTTAAACATCTCTCACGAGAAAAGTCGCAGAAGACTAGTGATCAATTCGATTCTCGATAGTAATTCTATTTCTTCCTCGACTTCTATAACCGTACAATAATCTTGGCTCTTCTAAAAGTATATGTGTATGTTACAGAAAAATAAAGAAACCTCCCTCCCTACTAGCTCCACGACACATCACAAAACCTATTTTATCATAATATCACACCATAAGGGCAAATCTGCTCTTCACATGGATTGATTTATTTTATAAGCTGGAGCGGTTTCAAAGTTCAAGTGTCACATTTTTCATGTGAAAGCGATCAACTTTCAAAATTCGTCGTCCATTGACTGTGGCACTAAAGATCACAGCAAATTACTGCTCTGAACCATATCATAAACCATAATTTGATGGAATTCTAACTTTTACCTGTCTATTATTAACTATAATAACACGATATTACACATAAAGAACGACAAAAAAACCTCATTCATATACATATACATACATAGATCAAAATCGAAATTCGGTACGTCAGCGGCACCAAGTTTCGTTAGAATCCTGGATTCAGAAAATACAGAATGAATTTGATCAAATATATAAATCATCCTCATTCCATTATCTGTGTAGGCAAATATTACGTCTCAATATCACTCATAGTGTTGCTCATAAAATAAAAACCATCACTGCATATACATATATAAACTACAAGTATAAAAATAGAATAACTTCATAAGAATAAAGGTCAAAAAAAGTTAAAACTAGTAGATATTCAATAATGAAGTAACCTTACCCTAAACTGATGCTTCAATATTTTTTTTCTATTTGCAGAGTGTCCACCAGCAGATGACGGGATGGAACGATTCGCTTGTCCGAATCCGGACAGGCAAGGTCGCTACCGATGCATTGAAGACCATCTGCTATGTTTGTGACCTTTTTTGCCCTCTATACTACTATAAATATTAATATTATTAGTAATAATTGAACGTCCAAGATGAAGAACTCCACTTTTGTTACCATATGGCAACTTAATGCTAACTAAACGAGAGCTCGGAGCTCGGAGCCGAGTTACGCGGTTCTTCATCTTGGACGTTCAATTATTATATATGTATTATACATAACTTCATAATATTTCATTTTATTGAGGCTCATTCGTACGTGACATTTATTAATTTATTCATGTCTAAAAACTGTTACTTTATTTACCATAAAAAACATGTGCTATACACTAGACTCACACGACATTTAATTGAGATGTTCATTCATGATTTTCTTGTTTTTCTGAAATTGTCGAACGCAGGTGATGGATTTGTGGACTGTCCAAAAGAAGAAGATGAGGATAGACACGCTTGTATGTTTTACAAAACGGTAATTGAATCATTATTTTTTGTACTATTTGCCATCTTAATACATAGTAATAATGAGTAGACTAGATTCCCCCCTTTTATGTATGTATAGTTATAGAGTATAGACATATTATAGGCTATAACAAGTTCGCGCTCCGCGCGAATCGCGGAGGGGTTTTTTCAATCCTCTTATTTAGTACACACAACTTATTGTAGATACCATTAATTTTACCCAAAACTAATTTGCTTATTATTATTTATTTTATACATTGTATACCT
>JAQIVE010002832.1:0-18571 GCA_034698285.1 Sminthurinus bimaculatus | reverse complement strand
GATATTACAAGAGTCCTATGGGATCCTAAACATTTGTCATGAAATTTATAGGATCCGATAAAAAAATCCTATGGTTTGGCTAAACTATAGGACTTTTCCAAAATCATATAGGATCCTACTTTGTATTTTTGTGAGGGCCAGCACAAGCAAGAAATTGAGAAAGGAATAGACAAGAAGCAGTTAGAGTTACAAGAATTTGCCATTTAATCACGTTGCGTAATTCATCATGCCCAAAAGAAAGTAGGAAAAGAGAATGAGTTAAATAAGGGAAATGGCGAATGCTAAAATGTGCAAACATATTGCAATGTAAAGTGTTATATGTACTGCCAATTGTAAGGCAATAGTATACATTATACATACATACATAGTTGTAGTTATCAGGTTGTAGTTTTTGGAAACAAGCGTGTAACAAGGTAAAAGTCCATGGTACAAAAATAAGATAATAGATATGCATCTTCCACTTCCTTCCGTCCTTCCTCCACGAGACTTGTCTCGAGAACTCGAGTATATAATTCATGAGGCCAAGCTCCAGTTTATAGCCTTTACATTGCATTGCTCTGCCTTGCCTTGCCCATCAAGTCAAGTCAGTCAGCTATCAGAATCTGCAATCTAGAAGCTGCACACGTAGAAGGCAGAGTAGACAGCGATACACAAGTAACTGCAAATAGAAGTACAAACGAGGGAGAAGCACATGTTTATCACACAGTCCATATACTACCATAATACAAGGAACCTATATGCACTATGTATATCTATATTCCATTGTATTTTGTGTTGTGCATACATGTATGCGGGCTCAATTAAATAAAGAGGGAGAAAAGTGGAGAGAAAACATGAAAGAAGGAACAAGACAAGAAGTAAAGACTTGCTTCTATCTCCGTCCGTGGAAATTACTTTACTTGCACCGGTTGGGAGTAAGTAGAGGAGTATGAGGGCGTCAATAAAATTAACTGGTAACTGGGAACGATTGAGTCATTACGTGAGGGTCTCTATATATACATAATACATACTTATGCTGAACAGTCTTTAGTTTCAGACCATAGTCTTCAACTTTCTCCACAAACGCCTTGAGAAAGTCTGCTTACTCCGTTCCTACACAATATTACTTCATAATACGACTAGCTCACAGCAGCTATGCATAGCTCCAGGAGTAAAGGATAAAGCACCGCCTAACAGCTTCCGCTCCGCTATGATGGAGCGGATATACACACACATTGAGCTGGAGATTGAGACTTGGATGAGCTCTTTTCTTTGTCTTTGTCTTTGTCTTTCTCCCAATTTTCCTTTTACTACCCCACAAATGACGATGCTGTTGTAATTGGGATGATGAAGAATAAAAATCTTCTCAATGAACGAATGCTCTGTGATTTACACTGTAGATGTTTATACCCAGTTAATTTTAGACGAAAAAATGTCTGCATTTTACGAGTCCCCTGATGCTGCTGTTTAAAGGTGTTTGAAATGTTATGCTAATGGCTAGAATTTCATTTCAAAAATTAGACAAAACCAATTTTGGTTTCTTTTGAAATTCTGTTCATACGTAATGTGTGCAATAAAAAAGGACGTATAGAAATGTTGCATGTACATACATAAGTACCCACCAATTTCTATTAGCCGACCCAAATGAAGCAGTCATTGGATTAAAAATTAAAGGGAGTTGGCAATTGTTAAGGCTCACTCCACACAACCGTCGATATCACATAACTCAGAATCGTGACAAAGTTGTGTGTTGCGGAATTGTTTGAGGGAATTTAAATGTAAATGTAAACACTAAGCTGCTTTCACTTTGTTCTGTGCCAGTCCCTTCTCGTGCTTCTCCAGTGCTATATAGGTTATTTAATATGTATATATGCAAAAACCCATACAAGCACACTACCTCAGAAACATGGAGGATCCCAAACACGACATGACATGAAAGGAAGAGGGAAGCGGAGCAACGAAAATGACGACAAACGAAAGAAAATAGAATGATAGCAAATATCCGTGTTCTACTCTTTCAGGGGCCTAAAAGCCTGAGCTGGCTGTGAAACGGAGCCAATAGATAGAATTTGAAATTTCTCTCATTTAGGACTTTTGTGGAAATGACTTGAGTCGACTTTTTGTCCATGTGTGTATGTGTGTGTTTTCTCCTATTTGCTCCGTAAGAGTATTGTAAACTTGTAGAATTGCAAAGAATCGTGACATGAAAATGAAAATGTAGCACAGCGAGAGAAAAAGCAGTTTGTACTAATACAATAGTTTTGTAGCCAACACATGCATTGTTTTCGGTTTTTTGTACACCGTCACATTGCTTTAAGCCCCCAGCATCAACATCAGTTTCAGTTGCAGCTTTACTCCTTTCTCCTAGTTCTCCTAGCATTAATACACCGGCGGCGTAGCATATTGGAAAATCCCGCAAGTTTCATCATCATTACAAAGAAAATGAGGGGAGACAAGGAGAAAGCGAAAGATAAGACGGTAGACTATTTTTTCGAGCTCGTGTCTTTGACTTTTGCAAAATGTTTGGTTGTCGCTATTGTTGATTACTTATTTTTTCTAAAATAGAATGCAATGGTAAAAATAAGTACATAGTAGGAAGCTTTCTTTTTAGAGCAACCAACTCTTTTGTCTGTTTATTTAAAAAGTAATTATAGAGGGAATGACACGTGCAGATAGTTTTACAGTCTACTTAAGACCGTTGCACAATTTCTTGTAATGGGAATCTTCGCCTGCTTTCGACGCTTTCGAGGCGAATTTTGTTTCGCAAAAAGAATAAAATTGAAATTTATTATAATTTCTCCACTTTAAATATTAATCATAATAATCTACTATTTTAGTAGCTACAGATAACATGTAAATGTAGGACCATGTGAGATTTTTACCATAAACTTCTCGTAAATAGTGGCCGTAAGAGTTATATTTTGGAACATTAGTATTTTTTGTTTTGCTCTTTCTCCCATTTAGAGGAACAACATTACCAGCGCTATACATACTACATACGTAGTTACATTCCTCACTTTGTGAGTGCGACTCGCGTGTTGTGTCGTGCTGTTTTCAATTCTGAATGTGTCTGTTTCTCTCTCTCTCACACACACACACACACAAGTCTCACATCCATTTCATTTCAGTTTGTGCTTCAAAAATAGATCGTACACTGTATTGTACTTTAAAACGTATAAAAGAAAGTGTAGTTACAGCAGGAAAAGATACAAAGCACATGTTATGCTGTGTGTGTTTATGGGAGAATGTTTTTATTGTTCCATTCTTGAGCTGTCAGTCCAGGCCAAAAAGGAAATGTAACACTCCGAAGCACACAATATGTTGGAAGTACATAGAAGAAACAAGAAATTTCACGCACGCACACAATCATCGCACACAAACCGACGTTTTCAGTAATATGTAATACGGACTTACACTGTACAGTGCAGCTAGTGCCATGTTGAAAATTCTCATATAAGTTACATAAGTTACAGGCGTCTGAAAACACGTGCTTTGAAACACAACCGACAAATAGGCGAAAGTGCTTGCACTGTTCCCTGTTCCCTCCTCACTGTTCACTATTGTGTCTAATGAAATTGGAATTTCTCTGGGAAAGTAAAGAAAAGAAGCAAAAAACAGAGAGGATAGAAATGCTCCAAAAAGACCAATGCTTACGTTGTGAAAGATACGCAACGAATTTTGAGGTGCCTCCATTACTAATGACTAATGCCCATTTTGTTGAACAGTTGGAGTCGGAGCGTCCAAGAATTTGTCACAAATTACTTGTCACATGAACTACCTTTGTCTAACAACCTTTCAGATGAACCAGGGAAAGATTCAGAGCTGAAGAAGACAGCGTGTCCGTAGTAAAATAATAGAGTTGTAATGTGACGCTCTGCCTTATGAAAAGACAGTAATGAGCTTCAAAATGTTCTGATGGACACTACACAAATTAGCCTCCGGGACCATGTCCTTTGTTTTACGGTAACAATGGTATGGCCACAAGGATTTTTCTACTATTTGTGTTAAAATATGAAGCCCACTTGAAAATTACACGACTATATTTACATTCGCTTCACCTACTCTCCACTTTTTAGTATGTACAATTTTTATGCGTGTAAAATCTGCAACAGGCTTCATTTTACAGCATTTCGCAAGGCCAAAGTCAAAAGCCACAGTATCTGAAGCAATAACAGAACAGGAAGTCCTGCTAATTTTTGCACTGGAGCAATCTCCTAGTTCTTTACAAACATAATATGTTTTTACGCTCTCTGCCTTTGTCTTGCCAGTTTTCGTTGCTGTAACAACTCTTTAGTTCTGTTCTATGATATTTTTTGCTATGGAGCAAAACCTTTGGTTCGGCTTTGTGAAACGCACACGGCTAAAGTTTAAAACAGATCGATAAAGTGAAACCTGGAAACTGGACATACAGAAAGAGATACAGAGAGAAGGACGAGAAAGCTCGAATTCGGTATCTACGGCGGTCTTTTATTTTGTAACGTATGCATGTACTACATGAACATCAGAAATTCGGTGTGTGTGTGTGTGGAAGAGTATACATGCAATGTTCATTGTCTAATTTGGATTCCGAATCTGATTCCAGAATCTAGTTCCAGACTTTGAGAGTTGCAGAAAAGCAGAGCAGTCAAAATCCAAAAGTCTTCAAATTACGCAGTCTGTGAAAATCAGAGAGTGGGAGGGAGATAGTGAGATAGATAAAGGAAGAAAGAGAAAGCAAAACGAAGGTAAATCCCTGCATTCATTTTGCCCATCACCATCATCATCATCATAATTTTCTACACTAACTCTTGCTCTTTCTACTATTTAATATCTTGCCTGTCTACTCCCTATCATCCCTTCTACTTATATATTCCGGTAAAATGGAAATAAGAGTGATGTTCTCTCTAAGCTAGTTGCAGTTTTGGGTCATGAATACTTGTACACATATGAAAATGATAGGCATCTACCTAGAGCAGGACCAGGTTTAGTCGGAATCGGAGCTATAGAGCTGAAATTGGATAGAACAAGTCAGATATTTGGAACTGATGAGCATCCGGTAGAGGTAAAGCATAATATAGCAAGTCTAAAATGCCGTGCACGAATTTTTTTATTAGCATTCATCATCGTGATCATAATGAATCTGTAATGTGCTCACTACTCACTACTCAAGTCAAGACTCAAGGTTAAAGTTAAATGGTGAAATAAATGCATTACGGACTCCATGAATTTTTAATGCGCTGTGGCGCAAGGTAGTCAAAGTCTACCCATATTGATGTACATTATGTACATGTTAATACGTCCGTTCCGTTTCTCTAACTGAATTTTGTACTTTTACTTTGTGCAAAATTTATAACTTTAGCATGTTTCTACATAATGACAAAATGGGTTTGCAGTCCCATTTTTAGCTATTACGTGCAAGTTTTGCTGGTTCCGCTTTATGTACATAATATATGTACTGACCACCGTCACAGTACGTTGTATGTACATAAATTTGTACTTTATTTCACTGCATCATATTATGATGTATGGTACAAGTACTTAACCTTTTGATGAACAAGTCCAACAGTCCTTAAACATGTATGTGTAATATTCATCAAAGAAAAGAGAATGTCCATGTTAACGCGCGCCATGCATAATACATGCATGTCTACATACATAACTACTGTTATCGTTATCATTATTGCCATTATTATGATTGGTACTCGTTTCACAGCATACGTTTTCTTTGTCCCCATGTGCACTGCACTTCTTCTTTGGATGGATGTTATATTGCACCACACAGCATAATTTGTGTGTATGTGTGTGTGTGTGTGTGTAGACTCCCGCTTTCTATTAGCTTTGTCAATGGAAGAAAATGGGCTTATTTAGATTCTCTCTAGCGTACAAAGGACGCCTCGTTGGACGCGTAAATGGGCTGTAGAGAAAGTGACGATGAGTTGCTAAGTATAAGTATAGTTAGTTAGCAACAGCTCTGCCACATTATTAAGGGTAGAGAGCCAACTTTCTCCCTTCCTACAGCAAGTTTGCTTCTACTTCTGTGTGTAACAATAAGGAGCGCGAGCGGGTACATGGAACTAGGACAATAGATGTGAATGTTGAGATGCCGTTTGTTCCTCCGTGAGTTGCTCCTTGTTTTTGTGCTGGTCCTTGTTCTTGCTCTTATGTGTATATTGTACACACACGAGTCAAGCAGACTTGGTGTTGAGAAGGACAAGTGGGGACTTGAGACCTAATGTTCAAAGAAATGAAGGATGCCTATGAATCTGTGTATATTCATCCGTGAGTGCATACACGTGCAGAAAAAAGACTGGTAAAAGAAAGCACGCTGTTTTTTTAATGCCGGCATCTTTTCCCGTCCTTCCTTATCGACCAAAAACTATTTTCCTCGGCGTTACTGGTCTTGTAAACTTCTGGGGTGGCCTTTCCTTCCATTTCTCATTTACAGTGGAAAAATTTGCAAAAACTGATGCAGCTACATGTTTTGTAAGCAAATGAAGTTTAGAATGTAGAATGTAAACAGAAAATGAAATTTCGAAAATTCACGGGTTTTTTCTTATATAAATCTAATTAACAACTTAAGATTTTTCAATTTTTTTTGCTAAAGTAGAAATATAAAAACAGACTGTAAAAATTATGTTCCTTACTCACAAGGGACTACGTCATGTGAAGAGTTTTCTTACTCTTTGGTCTCAATATCTGCATCTCTATCTTCATCATCACCCTCAACCACCTCTTTTCCCTTTTTTCGGCAGAAAGGGCGGGAGGTCTGTGACAATGGGGAGGATTAACAAGTGATGTGCTTTGTAAAGCTGGCAAACGTCTCTTTAGGACCACTTCAGGGAATTTGCTCACAATAACTTAAGGGGAAAACATGACTTTCTCCTGAATGCCTATTTCCCCGTGATGCATATATGTACTATATACTACTACCCTGCTTTCTCCGCCTCGTTCAATACGCAAGTGTATCCTGGTTTTAATCCAACTCAAATAGTATATTGATATTCACACAAACACACAGTTCTTTGTCTTTCCACCAAGTGATTGTTGGATATTCATGAAGACGAAGAATACAAAGGAAGAAAAGCAGAGTGTAACCATTCGTTTTTCCTCGGACTGGCTCTCCATGTTTTATGTATTATATTTATAAACGTATACTTTTGTGGGTCATGTGTTAGTTCCTCGTTTCCCGAGAAACTAAAACCGGTACTATAGATCTAGAACGAAAACTATAACTTTAACTATCCTCTCCAGAACCTAGGAGCATACGTGGTGGACATACACTGTTACTTGTCTTACATTCGAATTCACGCCTGTTGTGCCCACGATGTGATCTCTAGGACATAAATATCCTTGGACTCTTTCTCTTTCTAGCTCTCCATCTCACTCGTATTACGTGCAGTCACCCTCACGTACATTATCATACCGAGGTGGATTGGCTTTGCCGGGCTTGTACTGCGTGTGTGTGTTGCCTTGCTTAAAATAGGATGATATGGAATGGACCGGAGTGGAGTGGAGAGAGACAGATGCCCCAGTGCATGCATAAGTATGCAGATAGATAAGTATAATATGAGTTTGTGGCACAGCTTACAATCTGCGTTTGATCTCAACTTTACTTGATTCACCGCACTGTATCGCATATGATATACAATAGTACTGCAGTATCCAGTTTGCATCAAACCCCATCATCGTGCTTCCGCACACTTCCTGGTAAAGTTGGAGTCCCTCCGCATAGGGAAGAAGGGAAAGTCAGCTTTTAATACAATACAATACATTCACTTTTTCACGTTTACAATCGAATCCTCCGCCTCTGCTGCTCTCTCAGTTGTATTTATAATGTACAACCTTTCTCTCATCTAAAGAGTCGCCACAGTCCATGTGCTGTGTTTTAGGTCAAATGTAGAATACTTTATTGCACAGCGTATGTATTAGAGAGACATGACACGGCAAAAGTTGAAGTTTCAGTTGGATTCGAATTCGAACTCAGACGTGGATTTAGAGAGAGAGAGAAAGTACAGGACAAGGATTCTATAGTTTTATGTAATATGTAATAAGTTTGTATGTGTAGCACCACGCTACACATTATGGAAGTCGAGTTGGCAAGAATAACAAGTTCCACCTCTGGCTGCAGTGTAATGTATGTACGTTTGGTGTATATTGTACATTGTCTACTGTAAGGGACAATTGAAGTGAATTGGGAGATGACTCTCGGAGAAAGTCTTATCGAGTGTGTATGTACAAGTGCTAATAAAATAATACTACGTCGCATCTTCTTCCCCTGTGCAAACAAATGTGCAAATCAGACACTTTCACTTTCCCTCCTGTTTTACATTTTACCCACAAATACGCAGCTAAAATACATATCTGTACACTGTACACTGTACACTGAGTGTCTCCACTGGGGTGAAAACACATTAGCACACTACAGATACACTGGGATTTGGATTTAGATTTAGATTTGGAATTGGCACTAGCTTGATTTTGCTTTAGTTACCTATAGATAGACCAATGCGCCTGTATTGCCGTGTAGCATGGGAAAGCAAACGCAAACAATATTCCCAATCACTTATGTCCGTGTTTGCACACAGAGGCGGGACGGAATGGAGGAAGTGGAGACGAATGCTGCTTGTGTATGTAACTATACCTATCGACTTGAGGGAAAGCTCTTTAGTTCGTTAATCATCGCCTCAGAAGATTGCTTAACAGGCGACTTATAATCATTATTCGTCTAAAAAACAAGTCTTAAATAATGTCCAGAATTTTTCTCTAAAAGTCTTAAAAATATTCATAATTCCAAATTTGTATAAATGTACCTAAATCAGAGAACCAAAGCTTAGGCAGGAATTACAAGCGTTTAAAATTGTGTGATGCATGTGCCCTGATTTTTGAATTTTAAGTTGATTTACACCAGTTTTGCTGTCTTCACTAGGGCATGAATAGATAAAATTTTCTTCGCCTTATGTATGCTTAGGCTAAAAATATTTTTTAAAGCAAAAAATAATGTTCTTACTAAAACACAACTATTAGCAAAAATGTTTTATTCATTGAAATCCCACTTTGATACACAGATTTATCCTTTTTACTTTTCTATTTTTATCCCGTTTCTTGTAAAATTCTCCAAAAAACAAACAAAAACCGAGAAATCCAAGTAGGCAAGAGGAGATTTGTATAATAAGAGAAATAAACAAATCCTTCAACATCATTTGCAAGCACGAATGCGTTTTTCTGTAATTTTTTCAATCCTTGTTTACAATGTCCATATTTTTAATAACCACTGTACTGTAAAAGCCGAGGCAGGAATTTGGAATTAGAGAAAGTGCTTAAAGTGGAACAAAATAAAAAAAATACTAAAAAGCAACTAGTGCCAGCTTTTGTACGGGGATTTTCTCCAATTTTTTAAGTAACAAGATTTTTTAAGCCCTTTGTACAAAAAATCTGCTCTTTCTTTTTTTGCTTTCTTCTCCTTCTATTCTTAAGTAACAGTCTAACCACAGCTTACATAAAAATATACAAGTGTCTACGGACTTAAAGAATACACCATGGAGATACATATGGGCACAGATAAATAAATGCAGCGAGTGGTTCCATAAAGGGAGAAAATGGTTGGTTGGTTGGAAGTAAGCGCTTAGATTTTGAAGATGCATAATTTGTTTAATTCTCCGTGTGCAAGCCGCGCCGTAAGCGTTCTTCTCGTTATTATTCACTAAACTTTTTAGCCTTACTTGTTCTGATTACGACTGTAACTGTATATTGCACATTGAACATTCTATGGTACAGTATTATAAAATCTTGAGATTTCAAATCGTACTGCTACGTTCTTCTTGTTACCATTGTCCTTCTTCTTCTTCCTCTTCCCTCTGTTGCTATGGGACTTTTGGGTCTCTGTTGTATTGCGTCTTTACTTCATTTGTTTAAAATTTCCAGCGGCTTTCTTCATTTAAGAGGAACCTTGCTGGCAGGGAGGAGTTGAAATGAGAACATGACCAAGAACACGAGCAAGAAAACAGTCAGTCAAAAGGGAAGTGGTTGTTTCATTTTCCAACTCTTCCCAAACAAATTCGCATGGCGGATTATAGAAGAAATGCAAAGAACAAGGCAAATACTCTAAATTTACCAGCATATGGTTTATTCGTAACTATGCTGTTTTGCACAACCACCAACTACAGCAAAATCCCATCCTTATTGTTAGTGTGCACTTACAGTATTCCGAATCCTCGAAACACAGCAAAATCCTAGTTATTAGCATACCCTGTAGAGAAAACTATGGCCGTCGTTGTTATTATACCTTTTTTGAAGAATATCTTTAAGTACCACAAGCTTCTTATGTTTAGAGAATTTAATTGACTATACAATTCCAGGGACTTGATCTTGTGGTAGGTACTTTAGGATAATTTTGCTTTTGGTTTTTTAAATGCAAGAGAAGCTCAAATTAAAAAAATATCCTAATTTTCAATTCATGCTTACATCTTTTGTATAGATCATCTTTTCTTCTTTTTATTCAACCAAAACGCTTCCCGAGAATTAGCAAGTTTGTTCTTAATTCTCAATTCTCCCAGCAGATTTTGAACGGAAATACGATGCAACAATTGCACAATTCAAAATACAGTTTGCTATTGTGAAGTTGGAAATTTAGTTAAATTGGTGTTTACAAAGAAATCCCTCGTGTTTTCAATGCAGATAATGAGTTACGCGATGGGGGTTTACACAGTTTTAGTACACATTTAATTTGCAATGTGATTGTTGTTAAATACAGAAAAACGGCGTAAATACACTGAACGCAGAGCAAAATAGGAGATGAAATAACAAAAGAGTTGTCGTTGGAGAACTTATGTACATGTAATGTATAAATATCCGTAGTTTGTTTTCTAACTACTTAGTTGTGTTCTTTGTACGTAGTTTCTAAGGCGTAGATTTTAGATAACAAGCTTGTGCAGATAAACACACACATATACACACACTTAATTGGTTCATTATTTTCATCTTCGCCGTACATTATTAGGTACCTACTTGTATTTTCTATTCTTTGATTGGTGATGTCTGTATGTATGTATGTATCCTGGATAGGATTCGAATTTATTCCTCGCTCTCTCATCATTTCCACGTACTAGTCAAGTTTTATCAGAGGCGTCCTTGACATTTAAGAGCAGAAGATTCGTGTGTATAGTGTACATACAATACACATGCTCCAAGCATTCAAGGTGTCAATCAGCCACCGTCAGAAATGACTGTGAAAATTGTGTTTTGAACTGTAAAAATCTTGCATCAAGCTTGCAAAGATTTAGGCCCGCAATTCAAAAGGCTGTGATGAAGAAGAATCAGCGAAAGCACAACTAAGACTTGAGAGACAAAAATCTGATGAATGATGTCCCACCTAAACCTGTTTACTAACTCTATAAATAGGACTGAGGAAATTATTAATGATATTTAAATGGGATTGTGTCCACTGAACAAATTTGCCCAACCATTTACATTTTACATACGTTCGTATGTATGTACTGCATTATGGGCTCGCCTTCTCGAATTCCGTCACATTCTAATTCCATAGAAACTCGGTGGTTTTATTCAGTCATCCTCTTTCAAACCCTACGCCCAAAGCATAGTGATAATGTGCACAATGTACATACGAATTCAAATTCCTTGCTGATAGATCAGTTTTGTTACAGCAAATAACAAAATACAGTATGTAGATGGTAAAACATAAAACCGCATCGAAATCGAAAATTTTACTATCATTATTATAATTATTACAACTTTTATCACTACAAATACATGCTTTTTCCTCTCTGCTTACTTTCTACTCTGTTGACTATTGACTAAGGAATGGGTACGGAGTATGAAACTTACATCTCACATCATGCCTACAATGGATGTCGAAGCTGAAATTGGATGACGAAAACACATCATCTAAATTCGCATAACATACCCGTAAAATAACATGCATCGAAAGGACGAAGGAAAAAGGAGGAATAGAAAAATAGGGCGCGAGAGATATTTATGTATAAATATGCGCTGAATCCATTTCATTCCTTTCTATCTCATCCCATTCCATTCCATGCATATACATTGCGGGCATAATGAGATGAGACTGCTCTTCTTCTTCAAACGTATTATTTCTCCATTCGCCATTGTGGGAAGCTAAACAAAGGAAACGGCGGGAACATGTTCACTGTTCATGCATACATACATATATGTACGTACGGAAAAACATAATAAATGATCCTACTTGTAGAATACTCAGCAAAATCTTCCATCCCACATACCGACTCACACACACACTCAGACACACAATACACACATCACACATGTATATGTGATATGCTTTTGATCCTCCCATTGTCAGCAGTCACCGTTCAGCATGCATACGTACATGTAAGATCATGACAATAGAAAAGAAAATAACGATGGTTCCTCCACACTGTCTCTCTGTCTGTCTGCATCTGTAGGGAACTGGTCATGGCCACTAGCAAACTATCTGTCTATGTATAATGTATGTATATGTAGAGGATCGTTGGAGATGAAAGTTTGTTTTATAAGCCGCCTCTCGTTTCACGGGTCAGAGAGGGGAATCATTAGTCATGTCAAGTATTCCGGGGATCTCGGTGTATAGACAGTAGACAGTGAGATTGAGGGAAACACTCAAAGAGTCGACACAAACCTTCTTTTGCTCCATTTTTTCATTGAAATTTCAAAGTGGAGGCAAAAAGACAATTTTGTTAGGGAGATTTTACTTGGTTCTCCTTTGGCTTCTTTTTCAAAATCTGGTCATCTTCTATTCATACACACATGCATACATACATACAGATACTTTGGTTTTGTAGGCGTATAATGTACGTTTTACTTAAAGAAATAGAAGCAGAACCGAAAAAATTGGTATAGAACATAACAGACCATTCCAAAATGTAAAAGAGCATTTTTCTAGTCCTGCAAACGCTCAAATCATCCAAATTCTAAAGTATATAGAAACTTATGGTAGGCATCACGGAATTAAGGAATCCGAACGTATAATATGCATAATCATCTGATTATGGGTAGATACATAAATATACTGTACACCGTTTCGGGTGGACGAAGCTATTTAACTTTCTCCAAATGCACATATATTATAAGGAAACGTACAGGGAATGCATAGTAATTTTCGAGAGAAAGGCTAGTCATATGTATGTTTATGCTTATACATATTTAAAGATATCTACGGACATCTATTTTGTAAGGGTGTATGTGTGGGTTCCCGCTCTTGAGATATCACCACTGTTGAATCTCATACTTATGGCCGTTGTCGCTCTCCAACTCTGCTCACGCCCATATTTTAACGAAATTTGTCTCTTCAAGATTCCGAGGGAAAAGAAGAGAAAGAGAGGGAGAGGGACAGAGAGAGAGCAGAGAATAAAAAGCGAGAGAAAAAGAAAAGGAAAAGCTTTATCTTTGATCTCTTTTCGCGAAAAGGGTGTACCTATAGATATGCATTATGTATACGTGCCCAGTTGTGTGTATGTAAGGCCAGAAGAAAACTAGAGGGAAATGACAACGAGGGTTGACTGTGACTGCAGAAAAAGTGGAGCTGCTTTTTGTACACAGTATACATACACATGAACACTGCCTTGAAAAAGATCACAGAGAAACTCACTAATTTGAACAGCCTTGTCGCATTCACAATCTCGTAGATAAGCATGTTTGGATGCATAGTGTATAAAAAACTTGGAAAAATACAGTATCAATAGAGTACTTAGAGTTACATATACATATACAGATAGAGATGGAGATGGATGTTTTCGATACTTACTTTTTACTTGTGCTCCAGTATTTTTTTACAGAGTATATAACTAAAAAGAAAGACGAGGAGAATGAAAAGCCCACCGAGATTCAACAAAGGCCTGCTTTTTGTCACCTTTATTGGAGAGAGTATTTGAAGACGATGCTATGTTTGACACGTAATTATCTTCTACCTCGTTAAAGTTCTTTACGTGCAGTGTGCTCTCAGTATATGATTTCTACCATTATGTGTATAGTGTATACCAAGCGAATTTCTCATTCAGACTTTAATTTTTTACGATGTCGTCTACACTGTTGGGACTTTGTATAAAAAACACAGTTTCATAGTTATTTCGTCCTTTGATAGTTTCTGTAGTAAAATTATGAAAAAAACTACTTTTAAGACTTGTTTATAGTTTGTACGCAGGGAATGTCGACTGTATAAAAAAATCAGAGGAAAATTACTTTTACTGCATTCTGCATTTTATACATTATACACGAAGCACACACATACAATAAATGGAAGTTTGTGTGCTCCTGCGGCGAAACAAAATGCATCACAATTGAATTTTAAATTGGGTTTTCCAGGCTCTTGCAATGAATGCAGAGTGAGTACTTTTTCCATCGACTAGTTATATATGTAAATAGTTCAACTTTTGTGGATAGTATAGTGATAGAGGAAGAACTGTATAAAGGTTGAGTTGCCTTGTGTGTTGTGTCTAGTCTTCCGGAAAGATTAGAACGTTAATTAAAAGCTGGAATGGAATGAAACTCCATGGATTTTTTGGAAAAACTTTCGCCTTTTTCGCCCTATATTGTTGCCCTCAGCCAATTGGCAGTTTTTGTAAATTAATCAACGAGCCAGATTCCAGGAACAGTAAGTGCCATAAACCTTTTATAATTTCCTCCAAATTAAAGTCAAACACTGTCATTGAACTGAATTATATTGCACAATCTTTGTCTTTAAACAAAATTAGTAGACTGTGCGACTTTTTAATAAAGATCTCCTGGCTTCTGTTTCACAAATTTTCCTTGAATTCCTTTTGAATTTTGAGACTTTGTTTCTGATATATTTTTGACTGGGCATGGTTTATTGCTCCACGTTTTGAAATAAATTGCTAAATAAAAAGTCAACGTCCCAAATTTTTGAACGCACAAAAATTTGTTGAATTTAAAGGAAATGGTCTTCATACATTGTACATTTTAAGTTACCTTTGTCGTCCATTTTAACTGACCTTGTCGCCGTCTGCTCGTGACTTTTTCACTTGAGTCAACAGGCCAACTTGACTCAACTACACAAAAAGACTAATGACGGGAAAGGAGTAAAAAGGGAAAAAAGTGTACCCCACTAAAGGCAGATGAAAGATGTCCCTGATCTAGCCCAGCAAAATTTCCATAAAAATAAAAAAGGAAAAGGACAATTTGCTCTAGCTTTTTCTATATACAATAGTATTGTACAATGCTGGAAAGTTATTTGGTTAGGTTTGCCTTAAAGCTTCAAGATATTAAGTTAACTATGTGTACAAGGGTTTTACAGTCCCGCAATATTATGTAGATATTTTTGTACTGCACAGTGCACATTTTACATACAGTCTCCACATTTCTCCGTATGTTTTTAGTCTCCTTTTCCCTCACTGCTGCACATTCCACCGGCACATCCATCCCCAGAAAAAAGAAAGGGTACAACGGAAGAGTTGGAGAAAGTTGACATTCCCCGAAATTTCGGTGGCGTTTGCGAATCCGGAATACAAATACAATTTGTTGGTTATGCACATCAGACCACTGAGAGTAAGACGAAAAGGAAGAAGAAGACAAAGTAGGAAAGAGTTTGACTACGACAAAGACGAGCGAAACAGCATAACAGGATTTGGCTACATACAGATACAGTCAACCAGTCCGTCAGGCAGTCAGTTCGACTCAAAGTGTATAATACATAATACGTTCCATAATATGTATGTACATACTTATAAGAGATAACCTGTAGGAAAGTCCATTACCTTACGGAAGATACATATTTACATCTGGAGAGACTTGTGTATAAGCGACGGAGTGCCGAGAGTCAAGTTGATTTCTAAATCGATAAAAAAGAGGATTCAAATAAACTCTTTGAACCCTATTGTTTGTTGGTAGTTGTCTATGCGTGTGCCTCTCTTGCTCAATCTCTTTCTTCTTCCACTTCTTCTTCTTTTCCTTTATATTTCTGAGATGTGTGTGTGTTTTCGTGCCGGGTATTCACTTTAAGTGAGTTCAACATTCTACAGGGGCTTTCCGTAAAAGAAAGATGGAACGGGACACAATGGATGTTGAAGCTGCCTTTTCTGGGTATAGTGTATGCAGTATGCATGTATATTGTATAGTTATTCCTACAGTTATATACAATAGATACATTTTGTAAGCTGCATACAATAAAAGTGTCTTTCTACATGGTATACATGCATGCATTATACATACAGATATTTAGTGAAAGAATTTTCCAAGAGAAAGCCAAATAAAAGGGGAAGCCGAGGGAAAAGGATTTCAATGTCACAAAGTAGTGTTGCGCCTTCCAATAAAGTGTCACTATCAATACATACAGCGAGACAGTGTGCAACATGAACACAGCACACACACTGCGAGATTTGCCCTGTCTTTTTTATTATCTCGTATATGTGTGACGATGCCAATGTCAATGCCGATGAAGATGACGATGAGAGTGGAGAGCAATCTATGTATAAAACTCTGTTTGTTTGCTCGGCTGTAGAATTGCCGACTTTCTCTTCCTCCTATCGTTCTTTCCTTCATGCCATGCCATCAAATCTCGTGACAATGCAGCGTTATGGCTGTGTATTGTGTATGTGTGTATGTGATACACAAATGTATTTATTTGTGTATTCAATTCAGCGTTTGTTAAAAGGAAGAGAAGTAGGTGACGATGAAAAAGGAACAAAGTCAAGTCAAGCTAAACCCTGTAAAGAAAAAATCCGTTTATCGAATGCTCGAATCCGTTTTATGTTTCACCAGGAATGAATGAAAATACATACATGTGAAAAATCTAAATCCGAACAGGTAGTTGAACGCACAATTGGGCTCGCTCATAGGTGGGCGCCCTCGCGTATGTATTCAATGTAACCAAATGTCTGAGTGCGAGTGCGAGTGCGAGTGCGAGGGCCCATTTGATTCTATTAAAATACATACCGCGAGTGCCGCGAGGGCGCCCACTTATGGGCTCGCTGTTGTAGGAGCAAAGTGCAATATTTTCTGCATAATGCGGTGTGAAAGATGTAGATTTTTTGCATGAGTTACCATGGCAAAATCTGTGTCTACCCAAAAATGGAATAGTACAAACGTCTACGGTGCTTATCGGGCTGGGTCGTAACATAATTCAAATCCGATAGAATAGAGTACAATAAAAATGAATCTATGTATTGTAACTGTAGATATATTCAGGAGTTTGCCTCACCGTTTTTGCATCTAGCTCCTTCTTGTTTTTTGTTGGGTTGGTTGTGATACCGTACATTTCAAGTGTGTAACATTTGCATTTGTGTGACAAATAAAATGTCACACAAATGAACAAAACTCGTCGCTCTTTTGACATTTAACTTTACTTTTCACTCTCTTTTATTCACTTTTCTCAAATACACACTCACATCCAAAAGAACTCAAATTCACACTTGCAATACAATATAATGCTCAGGCTTTTTACAATTCCCTCCTGTTTTTTTCTTTATTCTCTGATATTCTGTTTTTCCCTCCTCACATGCATGTAGAATGTAGAGTGTACTTTGCATACACACATGAAAGTCCTTTTTCATCTCACTTCATTTCCAATGTTTATGTTTATGTTTTTTCGCCTTTTACTTTTCCCCTCTCTTTCTCCCTTCCAATCTCCTAATGTATTGGGTGTGGAACGGAAAGAAAGTGAAAAAACATTCAATTTCAAAGCCGAGGCCAGCGTCATAATTCAGAGAAAAACAAAGGAAATGCATAGAGTATAATATATCACTCTATGTATGCATGTGCATACATATAGGCAGAAGAAAAACAAATAATACTACAGTATATTTTATGCATGTATGTATGCAAGGATCTGCCAAAAAAATTCTTTGCTTACCGTATAGTACGAAAGTTGTTGATTTTGATCCAGACTTTGATGTAAATCCAAATGTATGCATGTATGTATGTATGACGTTGACTTGTTTTTTGTTTCTTCCTCTTCCGAGAAATCAAAACAAAGGTGTAACAAATCCTATGCTCGTGCCAGCAGATACTTGGAGTCACTGTACGTATACGTATATATCTGTATGTATGAACAACAGCATCCACATCCGCATCAACGTAGACATAAACAACAACAACAATGCCAGTGACAATGACACATATGTCAAAAATCCAGTTTGATTCCCTCTTTGTTCAACTTGCCGTTTTTCACTGGCTTCTTCTTTTTTCTTCCTCACTCTATATAAATATTCGCGCAACTGTATAATAACAATAGGGCAAAACTATCAAGTTGTCACGTCACTCTTGGAAAAAATGGAGGTGGCTTGACTTTTTTCTTGGACTTGGACTTGAATTCAGACTTGGCCAGACCGACGATTGTGCAGCCAGTTGTTGGCTCGGTGACTCGCTGCCTGCCTGTCTCCTGTCTACAAAGACTGTTACTTCCAGGAAACTGCTTGGCTTTATAGAGTAGTAGCAGTGGTAGCAGTAGTAGCAGTAGTATTATGGAGTATGAGTGACGACTCTGTCGGAAATGGAGTGAAATAAAGAGAGGAGTCAATGTTGACAAAGTAACAGGTGCACTATATGTATGTGTGTATTGAAGAGTATAAGAAAACTTAACCGTTCGTTATATAAGTATTAATATGTCTTATATGTACGACTGGACAGA
>JAQIVE010002831.1:0-18580 GCA_034698285.1 Sminthurinus bimaculatus | reverse complement strand
TGATATTTTACATCATTTTTAATGTAAATAATTACTGACTGTATCCAAACCCGTCAAGTTATGGACCTGAAATTTTGGTGAAGATTGTAGAACTCCTGAGGGTATTTGCCAATGCCATTGACACCATTTGAAATTAAGGGGCGGGGGAGGGGGGAGGTCGCAAACCGGCGGAAACGTGTTTTTTGAGGTCATGTTTTCAAAGTGTCAGAAAACAGATATGAGAGAAGTGAGAGAGATAAACCTCAAATTGTTTATAGAGAATCTATTGGTCTTTCATACCAATACCTTTTCATGTTTGTACTTTACAAGACCTAGCCAAGGCAAGTCACTTTGTATCGTTCCGAATATTGTGCATAGCCCTTCTGTACTACTGCATTTTATGCATATATACCTACTTGTAACACATTATGATTTATATGAGCATACGATAGGAAGGAATGCTTAGTTACATATCTCTACAGGGATGGACTTTTTGATTCTAAACACTTTCAACTATAGAAATATGATTCTTTTGGGTGTAATATATATAGCAGTGGCCTTTTTTGATATGAGGTCATATTCACATGTCTCCCATTCTCAACCGAAATTTTCAAACTATGCCCATCCAATTTTAGTACTCTTTTCTTTCAATGAAATTTTCATGGTTCTTAAGAAAGGCCTTGGCGAGTTTTTTTGACATTCAAAAATCGACTAGACACTGCTCCATAACTTACAATCTTACAATATCTTTATTCCCTTTGATCTTATCTTGTGCTATTTATTCTACACAAAAATCTAGCAGTAGAAATGTAAAAGTAGGCTCCTCAGCGTTTAGGTCAGTTGATTCGGATGATATTGGATAAAATGTACCATATTTCTAAAGATATAGTATTTTTTGACAAATTTAAAAAAAATGAATACATAGCATAAATAAAGTTCAAGTCTGCTGTATGTATTGTTTGACGACACCCTGTACATATGCTCATACGAGCAAATTTGTCAAATGAGTTCGTCGTAAATTGCATTAGAGTAGTATTATTATCGTTCCTCTCACAGTTTCCCTGACAGCCCCTCTCTCTCTCTCTCCCTCTCTTTCTCTCGAACTCTCACTACCATCACTTCCACTACTTCAGCAAAAAGGCGTCACCACATCCAAAATCCAAAATTCGCATTTCGTACGTCAGGTGGATAAAAATGTGCAATATTCTGTTCCTTGCAGAGTTTGAAGAACTAGCGTTTTTCTTTCTGCAACATATTGGGGGAAAATTCTCTGAGCGTGGCTTATGATTCGCAGAATTCACTGAAAGCCAAGCATCCATCCATCCACATTCGACTATTTTTGTCAATAATGCAAGAATATGTAGCGATGGATTATTATGCCTACTATTTTTTACAGTTTATGAAAACCGGAAAACTAATATTGATTACTAGATGTATGCTGAAGTATACAAACACGGGTACATACACATCAAGGCAATATATTGTTGGTGAAGTTTTTAGTAATACAAATTAGCGTAACACAAATTGTATACGTAATAAGTTTGATAGTTCAAATGTGTACGTTTATAAGTAAACATTTTTAAAAGGTAAATGAAAGAGACATTTTTTACAAGCTTAAATAAACTCATTTTCTATCTCTCGAGAGAGTTCTAGACTATCAAAGCATAAAACTCTGTATTATGCGTCTCATTTTCCCATCAACGTTCCACGATGACATTTTGGAGCAATAATAAAAATATGTAACACCATACTATGCTGACTATGGACTATGTATACATATACATTACACAATGCCATAGCCATATGTGTGTTGTATTCTGTTATGTCTATACAATGGCCGTTACAAAATTACTACCCAAGGGAGTTTGTAATTGTAATTTGTAGCTCTTCATGTAATGTCGTTAACAAATGCATACGTATTATCAGAGTTTAAGTCGTCGTAATATAATTTTGTACGTACGAAGGAACAAGTTTGACCTAGAAGAGCAAGCAAACTGTTTTGAGATCAATAAAATGAAAGGGAGCGAGAACTGGTGACGAAGTACGAAGTATAACAACAGAAAGATAGCGAGAGTCTCTTTACAAAATTAAATGATAAGAAAATATACACATGGGAATATAAATATAAACAAATATGTAGACAACGTAGAGTGACATATTGAGAGAGTAGTTGCTCAGGGCAAATAGTAGTACAGGAACGATTAAATTACGTGGAGAGCAAAGGGCAAAAGTAAACGTAAATTTCTTCAACACAGAATTTTGTCTTTCGTCGTTGACGAATGATGAAATTATGTTTCACTCTATCCGTACAGAATTAAAGTTGTACAGGCTCGAACATAAGTCGTCTCATCCTATACATTGAGCTATTCTATACCATGTATCGTTTTTATAGATCTGTAGGGCATTTCTAAATTTGCATGGATATTGAACTCCACACATTGTTAATGGAACGCTAACATCATTTCAATTTAAATTCGATGGAAAGTCCCATTACACATGTTTTATAGAACATTGGTGAAATAATGATAGTAACATGTAACATACTATTAGTAATATTGGATAAATAGCTTGTAACTTTCTCGCTTAAAAGTTACAAGTTACATGTACATATACAGAGGAAGTGAATGGCGTTTTATCGTTTGTAGAAAACAGTTGAAAATATATTGTTTCCCAGCATGACAACAAAAAATGGATAGTTTGATATTTTAAATGACGTTATTGAGACTTAACCAGTGCATCTCACGTGTATGAATCCAAACGTTATGTTCGAATGATAACATTTAACGAGTAAAATCGTTGTTAAAATGTCCAATAGTTAAATTGCTAACTTATGCATCAAATAAATATAAGCAGGGGACTTACAGATACCGGGAACGCGTACTTAAGTGCTACTGCGGCACAGAACATTTCAATACAGATGAAGAAATTTTGGTAGCCAGCTGCAATAGTTCCATTTTGTAAACGACGTCCATTCACAGAAAGAGGACCGATAACTTCAGCTTTCTCCAATATAGCCAAAAGAACACCTGGCGTGAAAAATAGGAATAAGTATACAACATGATTACTTTAATTTTCCTGCACTTTCTTCATAGTACTATCTTTTACCTTTATTAAAAGTTAATAAATAATTAAACAATAAAGCAATGCTTAAAATATATTCTGCTAGTTATTTCGGGTGGATATAGAAAAACCACGCATGAAGAATCTTCTTCCGTCCACTCGTTTTTAAACATAAGCCAAGCAAACATATTCCAAGAGTTCAAATGGATTGAGTGTCATAATATTTGCATTGCTTTATTGAAACTAATTAAAGTAGTAAACTTTGTTTACGAACCTTGCCAAAAGGAAAGGAAAATAACAGCCTTAATCGTGGAAAACTTGAGGACTGGATCGAAGGGAGTAAGTAAATCTTTAGTTGCGAAGTAAAAGAGGAATAGACCATACAGAGCTAAACTCACAGAGACATTGTAAATCATGGTGATGTACAGATATCCACTGTCAGGACTGTGAAAAAATAACAAAATTACAATTATTATCACAAATCACAATCATTTTTATATACATAGTTTAAAAAATAATTGCATCATGTACTTGACGAAATAAAAAAACTTAAATGTAAAAGGAATCTAATTTCAAATAACCATTGTAGTCATTATCATAATATATATGTACACAAGGTCTATTTGAATGAGCAAAATCGAAAAAAATTCTCACCTCCAGTCCCCATCTCTAAAGTGTCCCATCGATTGTAAGATAATAGTCATAAACGCCATAATTGGTTTGACTAGACAAAATTGAAGAGTGGCTTGTTTACAGAATCGTAGAAATCCAATGGTATAAGTTCGACCGGAGAGACAACATGTGCAGTAAAGGAAACTTGATCTAAAATTTAAAAAGAAATAAATAAATTCAATATAAAAATCAAAAATTATAAGTAAAGAGTTGTCTTAGAACATTGGCTAACTAACAACAATATAAATATAGCATATTACACATACATACATACTTTTATGCTACACGTTTTTATATGAATGACATAATTAAGTTTCCTTAATTTATTTGCATATATACATCCACTTGATGACGCATAAATATACATTAACAAGATTATTACAATATTAGTTGACCGTCGTTGGAGCACATGTGTATATTTATATTCCATACAATAATATGTGCAATTAATTACGTCGACAATGTCATGCATTATATTATAATAGGATCATTTATAGAACACATGTTGTAAACGAGTGATAATTATGCGATACACACGTGTGCATAGCGTCATTTGTAATATAAATGGCATAATGTTACTATGCGAGAAATATGTACATTTAATTATTATACCGATCTTGCATGTTTCAACTTCATTCATTCATGCGTTTCATAAGTATGTGTATGTGTATGTACATACTTAATTACTATTGCTATTAGTGCAAAATCGTCTAAAGTGTACTATTAGCTAGCTCTATGATCTACGATATACAGTGAGATGAATAAACTATTTACTTGATTGGTTTTCCTCGTATTTCTGACATTATAGAGCCTTCTCCACCCAGGTACTCGTAGCACAGCGAGAGGAAATTGTATATGACAAAAGCCTCGTAGCAGTCCCGTGCTAAAGTTAAAACAAGTTTAAAGTTTAAAATCATGATTACTTTTGTAAATCTAAGGATGGCTAATGGATGTTTACTTATTTAACATTGTTTATATAATTTTTTTCTGCAAGGACAAAGGAACATTACTATTGCTTATTGCTATTACCTGTGTCCAAATAGATGTAAAAATTTTCACTTTTGAAAAACATGAGACTGAGCCATGAGTCGAATGCATAAATTGGGACAATAAAGAGGATTCGGACTATCCAACGTTGCTCTGCTGGATGAGTGTACCATCTTAAATGTTGATAAATTTGATGACATGTAATTATAAGACTGGCCCATACGAATGCTCCTGCAACTCCTTGTGCTAAAGTTGAATGAAGGAAAAGTTGAGTGTCGGCGGCAGCCGGATGCATTGTTGGACCTTAATTTTTTAATCAAAGCAACAAGAAATCATTAAAATGGTATACTTGTTAATTATCAATTATATGTCTAAGCATTTACAAAATGTGTATACTAGAAATTATAACCATTTGGTTTATAATAAACTTACTTTGTGATGATGCTTCATTAGACAGTTCACTTGCTGCAGTAGGATTCACTACAAGACTTGCAGCAGGATTCACCATTGTATTGTTATTACTCATTTTGTATTATATTATTATATTTTATTACTTTGTAGTATTATATAGCAGATAATTTGACACCCGAAGTTATTGTATAGTATTTAGTATATTTTTATGTTACAAATTGCTTAAAAATGAACCAGTTTTTGTCATACTAATGACTAATACTTGATGCCCTTGCAAGTTAACTTGTTAATTTCGATATTTACACACCAATACACACCATAAAAAAGAGAGAGAGACTATTGTTATTAATTTATTTTCCGATAAAAACGCACGTATGTAAACAAACAAAATATGTATCGATCGATTGGATTATATATATTTTTTCCAATTCCTTTTTATCGCCGTTAACAGGAAAGGTCTGCTTTTAGTTGCATTTAAGTATATATAACACGCCTGCTATTACTATTATTTTATATTATAAATTTATAAATTCATTAAGTAGAGTTGCTATCGTGACTCTTAACTTTCAACTTGGTACTTTAATTTTTATTTCGAAATTCTCCTTTCACTATTTTAATATTGATGTACACATTTTTTTATGTAAAAATAATAGTGATCAATATTCAATCAATAGTCGTTTTTTATTCCAAAAAACGTTTGGTGACACTTTTATTGTCCAAAAATTTGGAATCAATACACTAATCATTAATAACAATCATCTTGACGGGAGTTGGAGAAACAAATCCGAATAACATCATTTTTGACGGCTGATTTGATTTTGCTTTGCACTTTTTTTTTTGCACAACACCAAAACAAAGTTTTTACAGCTTGAAGATATTTGATACACTTGTTTTATTTTATTCCTTTATTCTGGTAAAAAATGTAAATAAATGATAAAAACACTCATGGATGGACAGTATAACTCAACAAAAATCAGATGAACCAAAAAACCCAAAACAATCCACAATCACCAAAAAAAACTTTCAATTCAATACAAATATTGTAAAGTAAACGAGAGTACTGAATCGATATTATACTACACAGATGATGATGTGAAAGGTTAAAGAGTTAAAGTTACAGACAGTTTCATTCAACTTCCTGGGTTTGATTCTTTGTTTGTTGGGAATATTATTGTGTGAGAACCAAAGAAAAGGAAGACACAAAAAAGAAACAAGGTTTATTAGGCAGACAACCCCTTGAAGCTACTTGAACATTTTAATAATTAATACCAGAAAAAATGTACAGTTAAATGGATATACACTCGCTCAGTCATTTGACTATGATTGAGATGTGCTGAAAGTTGAAAAAACTACTGCTGTGTACTATTGGCCCTGACAGCTTTAGCATATGGTGCTTAATATATACATATATACATTAATGCATATATACGACTTACATACAATATGACTCATACATGTACGACCAAGGTCTGACTTCATCATCATCGTTGCACTGGGTTCCAATTTCCAAAATCAGTCCAACAATTTTTTATACTTCATTAAAGCATTTTTTTCTATTTTTACCAAAACAGGGGGTTGACGGGGATTAGTGGTCATATAGCAGTGACCATAAAAAACAGTGACTGCACTTACTGGGTCATCTGTTTGGTTTACCAAAAAAGTGATTAGTAAAATGATAGTTTTTGTAAAATACCTAGAGATTTCAGATTTTAGACACACTGTATCTGTATTATTTTTATATGAAAAAAGAAAGACCTAGTTTTGAGATATATTCAAAGCATCCCGGCCGTTCGAATATTTGAAAAAATATCAATGATCCTTTTGGCCTTTAAAAATTTTTACCAAATGTATTGACTTTTAACTATTGCAATTAGTTAATTTTCATCATTTAGTATTCCTTAACAAATAAACAGTATTGGGAGCTTCATCTTAAAAGGAGGTATAGTTTGATCTCACTAATGTGTTTTGTATTTGTGCCTTTACTTTTATTTACTTACCAATCATATTGTTTTCCTTTTGTTTCATTTCCTTTTGTCACAAAAAATGACGTTTTAACTTTTAACTAATACTGAAGTAATTAACAATGGTATAGTAATTTGTTCATTGCAGTACATGCCAAGAGGATCAACACTGTGTTGCCAAGCAACAGTCAATCCCAGTTGATCAAATGGAATAGAAATTAGAAACATACAAGGTAAGAAAACAAAAAAACTACATTCTACTACATACATACTATGTACATGACATTCAGTTCATCCATCACTCATAGTTACCTAAATTCTTACGTATAATTAATTCATTATTGATTGGTTAAAAGTTAACTTGTGTTTTTGTATGATCATAATGTAATAATCTTGTGTGCTTTAATTTCCTACAAACAGGAAGATTGATTTTTGATCGCATTGCTTATGTGTCGTCCTGATCCCTCATCGTCGTCGTAGGCGTAATTAATCTTCGCTGGCTAGATTAGAGATAAGAGATAAGGGTTGATTTTACTGTCTGACTGACTGCTTAAGGGAGAGACAAAAAAATTTAAAATGTCTTACCAACCTCTGCAAAATTCAAGTCGAGAAGCTCTATTTGGAACAGGGGGGAGTGGATTCGCAGACATGGGTTCCGCTGGCTGGGCCACTGGATCTACAGAAGAATCCGAAACCGAAGAAACAAAGCCATATTCAGTACCTCAGCTAAGGCAACAACAATACCAAATTTTGGAACGTAAGTTAGCGTCCTAAATAATAGTAAAATTAGTAATTTTTAAACGAAGGCTTGCGAGTGCTGTGCGGTTAATAGTTTATAGGTGTCATTTTATGTAGTTTTACATTTACTTATTTATTTATATGACATTTGCAGAACAAGATAGAGGTTTAGAAGCTCTGTCAGAAGTGATATCTCGACAAAAGCATATAGCAACTGTGATTGGTGGCGAAGTAGACTATCAAAATGGTAATTGAATAAAATTCAAATAGCCATAATATGCAGATAGATTGAAACAGCTAATTTAATGTGATTCAACTAATGACAATGAATGTTAATGTGTGCCGTAGAATTATTGGAAGACATTACGGACCATGTGGATAGAACGAGAGACAGGATTGTAAGTGACACCTCACGAATCCGAACTATAGATAGAAGGGACAATACGTGTGGTAAGAAAATTGCAGAATGTAGAATAATAAATTATACTTTTATCCTATTGTTCTAAGTCAGAGTTAAATGCATATTTAATTGTATTAATTTTTCAAATGTTTTGTTTACTTTAGGTTACTGGGTCGTCATAATACTTTTACTAGTAGCAATTATTATTATCATCGCCCTTTGATCGTTTCATCTTTTTATGACTTATTTGTATGTCCGTACTTCCGCTCTCCTGTCGCTTCCTCGCATTTATTTACTGAAGGATTCGTACTCTTTATATTACATCCTGAACTGTGTATTATTTATTCTACTGCAATAATGTTTAATTAATGCTGTAATTAATTTTTTAGTAGTATCTTATATTTAAAAGTGTATATTTAATTATGGATATAACTTTAGTTTAATTTTTTTTTAAGCGACATACAAAACTATGAAATTAACTATGATGGTATAATATGTATACTACTGTCATGTTTTAAATTTACTAATTTTAGTACGTAAGTAATTATATATCAACATGTAAAGTACGACATTGTTGGAAGTATGTACGAGTCTGAGAGATAATAGGAAGCCAATTTTTTAATACCATCTTGTAAAGAGAATTTACTACGCATTAAACAAAATTATAAATAAAATGATTAATATAAACAACGTATTATCATGTACTTACGGTGGTGATTTATTTACTTCAAAAATTGTCAAAAGTTAACTGCAGCACCTGTAAACTGTAAAAGAGGCATTCAACCTTTTCGCATTCCAAGATTCTAACATAAATTGTTGACTTAGCAGTGATAGGTAGTTAACAAAATATCATGATGTGGGTATATTTACCACGGGCCATGTTGCATAAAATATCTCCGGTATCCGGTACATACAAACGGGTAAATGGTACTTGTGTAAAATTTACATTTTATGATGCGGGAATCGCGAAAAACGACCTTCACAGGATATGGAAACAGACATCCATGCTCACATTCAAAATCACTAAATAATTGTAAAGATTGTCTGACTGACACTCGCTTGTACTTCGAAAAAGTTAAGTGTTTGTAACAAAAGCGTGATTTAAGATTTAAGTAGGTAGTCTTTTCAACGAGTGTTAACCCAGGAACCTCTCTAATTTCTAATGATTATCTATTGCCGTTAGTAAAAGGCTGCACTATCCCAATCGTTACAAACTTGAGTATTGAGTATTTATATGCGACAGATATATATGAAAAAAGATTGAAGCGGAGCGTGAAACTTGAATCTCTCTGGTTTTGTGAAATGTGAAGACTTCTCACTGTGAATCCGGAGTCGGGAATATTTTGAAGAGTGATCAGTACTTGCAATTAGCTAGTCCCTGATTCTCGTCATGTTATAAGTGTTGAACATTTTTAATTGTTATAGTTAGCTTGCTTGTATTTACTTTCAATTGCTTAAATCTTAAATGCACATGCACGTGTACACGGTGTACCATGGACAAGACTGAATGAAGAAATTGTATAAATCAATAAAACTCCATCAAGTTGTATTTACACATACCGCATACCGGACATAAAATAATTATCTGGAACTTGATGTTAATTGTTCATCGTCATGAATTCTAGCCGGAGGTTATTTCAGAGAGTTCTCAAATCTAATCACTTTCTACTATCCCAACTTAATTATTCATTAAATATCACAGAGTCTTTACCCTCAGAAGCGAGAGTAGTTATCTGTGGAACAGGTACTTATACGGTCATTTTAACTTACTGTCATCTCATACTCTTATTTTCTTACATGGCCATATTATAATTGTAATCTTGTTTTATGTGATCCAGTACTTAATTGTTATTTCTTAGATTGTTTATCATTCTACTTGTTTCCTATCAATTTTTAGGCATTGTTGGAAATTCAGTAGCCTATCATCTTGTACAAAGTGGATGGACGGATGTTGTACTTCTGGAACAAGAGGGACAAATCGGAAGAGGAACTTCATTATTCGGGTATTTTCAACATGAACACAACATAACACAAATATCCTCTAGGATCTTTTTTGTCAGTTGTCAGCAAGTTTATAATGTTTGTCATTTTTCACAATGTATTTTTTGTTGCTCAATATAGGTCTGGAACTTTGGCTCTCCTGAAACCCGTTCAAGAACAACGAATAATTACTAAAAGTATTGGCCTTTACAAGAAATTAGAATCGGAGGGTTATCACATAGGATTAGAACAATGTGGCAGCTTATATTTGGCCCAGACTCGCGAGAGGATGATTTTATTCAGACGACGAGTTGCCCTCAATCAGTCACTCGATGTCCAAGTATGAGTATATTAATTTGTAATTTTTGTATGTTTACAGTTTCCTTACAATGGTTTTTGGTTCAAAAAGTGATTGTACTTAAATTCAATATCATTAATATTCATTATAAAACCATTTAGGTATTAGGACCCGACGATATCAAAAAGTATCACCCGCTTCTCCATACTAGTGATTTACAAGGAGGTGTTTTTGTAGAAGGTGATGCTGTAGCAGATCCAGCGTTGGTGTGTGATATTTTAGCCCTATTAGCTGAACAAGGAGGGGCAAAATACATAAAACATTGTCGCTTCAAAAGACTTTTAACAGATAATGGGAGAGTTTCAGCCGTTGACACTTCCTTGGGCGAGATTAAATGTCAATGTAAGATTTTAACTTGTTTTGGTACATAAAATTTGACACTGGTGTTTACAGTAAAAATGCGAAAAAACCCCATCGATCTATTTGTCTTTGTAGTTTTTGTCAATTGTGCTGGAATGTGGAGTTGGGAATTGGGACAGTCGACTACTCCTAAAGTTCGTATACCAACTCATCCCGCGGAACATTTTTACCTCAAGACTCATCCTTTAGATTTTTCTCTGCCCCCATCATTACCCACCGTTCGAGATTATGATTCTAATATTTATATTCGTAAATGGCAAGGAGATTCATTTCTTGTTGGAGGATTCGAACAAGTCGCTAAACCCATTTTTACCACTGGAATTCCAAGGAATTGGAAAGAAGTTTTGAGTGCAGATTGGGATCACTTCTCTCCAATGTAAATTTGCCTTTTATTTCCTAAAAGTGTATTAAGCTAAACAAGTACTTTTTCAGCTAATCCTCATTCTAATATTATTCCTTATGTCGTTTTGATTAGGCTGGATAAGTCATTGCACAGATTACCGGCTTTAGTAAGTTCTTAAACTATCTGCAATCATACGTTTCCTTTTTTGCCAAGAATCTAAAGTCTTAATTTAATATCTTACATTCATGCATATTGTAAACAATTTTAGAAAGACTGTCAAATTCACTCACTCACAAATGCACCTGATAATTTTACGCCAGATGGAAAATGGATTCTTGGAGAAACTCCGGAAATCGATAATTAGTAAGTATTTTCTGTTAAAAGCTGTAACATCCCATGCACTACTTTTTGAAAGCAACGAAATAATGTTATGAATTTTGATGCTCTTTCCATAGTTTTGTTGCTGCTGGTATGAATGGGAATTCGTTACAAGGAGCTGGGGGCATCGGCTCTGCATTAGCTCATTGGATCATAAATGGCGAACCCGATACTCCTTTGATTGAGTTTGATGTTCGTCGTTTCGTAGATGTGCACAATAACAGGTACGTTCATTATTTATCATTTAAAGCACGACAATTTGTATGATGACTACATTTTCGTGCAAAAGTCTTAATGTTTAATAACTGCTTTTATAGGCGTTTTCTGCACGAAAGAGTCAAAGAAACAGTCGGTCGTCAGTATGCTGTTTTGCACCCTTTACAGTCGGAGTATAAGCACGCAAGGCGAGTTCGCTGTTCTCCTCTGTATTCAACCTTGAAAAGTCAAGGAGCTGTATTTGGCACAAGAATGTGTAAGTGCTGGATGTTGGTTCTTTCTCATACATCATACATTTATTTTTAAGTAAACAAATGGACTATTTGACACTTCATGTCTTGGTTTTGTTGATGTTACAGGTTTTGAACGTCCATTATATTTTGATATTGATCATAAAGGTAAAGTCAAGTAAAAACTGCTTTGATTTTGAGACTTGATTTAATTTAGAATCGCACGATGATTTAATTATCTTTTTTGTATAGTTGGTGATCCTGCACCTCAAATGCCGCCGGGCACATACTACAAACCTTTGTTTTTTGATTCTGTCCGAGAGGAATGTCAGGCTTGTCGAGAAGGCGTTGCTGTCATGTAAGTACCTTTTGTCAAGTCCCCTTATGTACTTATACTTTTGCTACTTATTTTTAGATAAATTGGTTTGTAAACTTGTTTGTTTCTACTTATAGAGATTTCTCTTCCTTTGCCAAGTTCCAAATTAAGGTAATTTTTATGACGTTTGTACAAAATGCATAAAAACTACAGTTTAAGCTCACTTTTGAAATTTAAAACTGTTCTTTAATTCACTCTTCTTTGTTCTTACAGTCAGCACAAGACGAAGCCTTAGATTTCCTGCAGCGTTTATGCTCCAATGACGTAAATGTCGAGCCGGGTCATATAGTACCAACTGGAATGCAAAATGATAATGGTGGTTATGAAAATGACTGTATGTTGGCTCGAACGGATCATAATTGGTAATTAAAGTTCATATTTGAATTCTGTAAAAATATCAGCCACTAGTTGTAGAATGGCATGTTAATCTGAAATCTTCATCCGTTCTTTTGATTTAGCTTTTTCATGGTTTCACCTACGATGCAGCAGACGAGAGTTGCAGAATGGATGTCAAGACATTTACCCTCAGACAACAGTGTGCAAGTTAGTGATGTCACGAGTATGTATACTGTACTTCATGTGATCGGCCCAAAGGCCAAAGATCTGCTCTCAGAATTAACAGACGAAGATCTTCGCTTACACCCATTTACATACAAGGTTACTTGCCTTTCAATAGTCAAAAACAACATTTCATATTATGACATTGGTTTTGCAATTATCTTGATCTAATCTTTCTTTTCTTTTGTGACAGACTATGAGTTTGGGGTATGCATCAGACATTATGACAATGTCCGTGACAAACACAGGGGAGCCGGGCTATTCTTTATACATCCCAAGTGAATACGCTGTCCACGTCTACGATCAATTGATGAAAGTTGGGAAGGATTATGGTATACGAAATGCAGGCTATTTAGCTTCAAGGTAAAATATTTTTACTAGACTTTTTCAAAAACAAAATTATGACTTTAGTTTACCTCTGAAATTAATTGCTCTAATTTATATTTTATGCAAAGGTGGCTGCGATTGGAAAAGTTTATCCCGTTTTGGGCAGAAGAACTAGGTAAATTCTGTCAATTTCTTTTCTGAAGTTCTTCATGCATTTCTTGTTGACTACTTGTTAATTAATCCATTATGTACAATTTTATACGTAGATTCCGTGACGACACCGCTAGAAGCTGGTAAGTTGCCTCCGTAGACCGTAGACGGACTTTCTTTCATTCCAAAACTATTGCAATGGAAATTCAAATTAGAATCAATGGTCAAACACAAATGTGATCAATTTTAAAATTTTCAGGACGGCTTCATCGAGTCAAATTTGAAAAGGAGTATTTCATAGGAAAGTTTGCATTGCAAAAGCAAAATGAAAAAGGTGTTTACAGAAGACTAGTTCACTTTACTTTGGAAGATGATCATGATGTTGAGAATGATGTAAGATTAATGACTTACAATTAGCGCCAATACTGATTTCTCCTATTTTGCATTCGAACAAGAAAAACCAAAAAACTACACAAGGAATGAATAAAAAAATGTATATAATTTTAAAACAATGGCCTATGTTATTTACTCTTTTTAGGTGTGGCCTTGGAAAGAAGAACCAATCTTTCGCAATGGGGTACGAATGAATATTATGCCTACTATGTACATATACTAAACGGTGTAAAAATGAAATGAAACAAAGGCGTTGATTCACAATTTTTTTCATTTTTAATTCTTAACCTAATAGGTTTTCGTCGGAGCCACAACAAGTGCAGGTTATGGTTATACTCTAGAAAGGATGGTATGCTTAGGATTTATCACCAATATAGATCCCAAAACTGGCGAACGAATCCCCGTCACTTCAGAATACATTTTGTCTCGTGATGCCCTATATCAAATTGACATCGCCGGTCGAAGATTCAATGTCACACCAAAGCTTCATCCTCCCAAACTTCCGAGTCCTTATGCTCAGCTCAATGTGGGCTATCAGCCCACTTTGATTAGAAATCCCGATGTAATTCTTCAAGATAAGGCAAATTAAACTTTCATACATTTGACGGAGGTATCGCAAGCGCCAGAATTATTATTCTTGTTACTTATGTATTATAGTATGGTTTGTATTAACTACATCGTAGTAGTGCTCAAGTACTTGTACAATCAAGTATTTGTTATATGTAATGTATACATTATACTTATACTTATGATATCATAATGTGGTTAGTCCATTATGTAGTTATTATATTATATATATTATATTATCGTTCATCATATAATTGTTATGTATTTCATACTGTCGTTTTATGAACTCGCTGTTATTAATATTCTTCCCAACCTTGTTATTTCTATGATGAATTTTTAAACTGAACTTATTAGATTTATAGGAACTAATTGAACAATACGTTGTAACATTTAGCGTTTCGGTAGAGTAGAAGAGGTAGAATTTAGAATCACCTCAATCGTGTTTGCTCATCTCATAATAGAGTTTTGAATTGTTAATAGTTTACTTAAAATAGAAGGAATTGTATAGACGTCAATTCAAATGGAAAGAAAAAGTATGTAGTTTATTGCAATATGCACATGTGTATGCAATTGTAGGCATTTTGCCTGGAAATTTAACCCGGCTGGCTTATGGTTCGGGAAAACAACAAAGGTCCTACACAATATGGGACAATAACAAACAAAAACGTTTTCTAGTCTGATTTTGTGTTGTATTTTACTTTTCCCCTTTTTTGTACTCTCATATTGTTGATGTAGAAAGGATTTACTGATTAAGTACTTACTTACAGTGTACTGTTCTGGATTCTGGCGCAGTGAAGTTTGTAAACTCAAGTAGAAAATATGGAACATTAACTTTTATGCATCGTTAAAGTTTCAACATAGTAGCCAGGTCTACCAAGTTTTGATAGTTAATTGATATAATTGTTAAGTAGGAAAACTTCTGGTTTACCTTTATGATCGCACCTATATTTAAACATGAACAATAGGTCATGATTAAATTGTTTGTTAAAAGTAAAAAAAATCAAAGTTCATCCATATAAAGTTTAGATTTAAATTATACTGTATGTAAAGGGAGGGGAAAAAAAAGATGAAAATGAAGTAAAGACAGACTTTTGCGGAGTATTGGGCAATAATTAGAGTAATATGTATTACCTGTGCAAATAACATTACGATTATCAATAAACGATAAGCTACATTCAATTATAAAACAATGTGAACTAAAAAATGTTCTTGCTACTATATACGTTACCAATCTAAATGTGGAAAACCAATGTAGACTATAATATACTATGTATACTCATTGTGATAGAAGATAGCTCCAGTAGATTGTTAGATTTGTGGATTGTATCTTAATATTATTAGGAAAGTTTTACAAACACGAATTTGACTTTTGACTATCGACATTTGGAAAAAAGATACATAAGGCTTGATTTTTTCCTATATACCGAAAGTCTGAAGTCAGGCCCGAGTTTTGAAGAACTTCTCTATTATTTATTCAAACGTGTTTTGAGGGCTCTGCTGGGCAGACATCAGATACTTTATTTTTGTGTGTTATGTTATGGTATCATATCATATACTATCAAGGTTTGAGTTTTTAATATTATGTAGAGTGTAGAGCAAACCTTTTTCTAGACAAATCAAAGATAAACAATTTGTCCAAATCTTTGTTTACATGGTCGACTCCGATTATTGGTCATCCTGCTTGATTATTTTTTCGTCTCATTCAATGCCGTTAAACATTCAAAAGTCAAATAACATGTTATTATGCATTATGCGGGACAAGAAAACCTTTCAAAGAAAACTAATAAATAAACAAACAACCTTCCCTTTCTCTATTTTATGGTGTGTGTGTGTGAATAGTTCAAAGCTTATTTCATGCATACTATGCAACGTATTTCACAAAACTGTATAAAAGCGAAAGCAAAACATGTTTTCAAAGAAGTTTTTGTGCAAAAATTCATGTATATATTTAACTACGCATTTCACTTCATGTACATATTTGGCTTGTAAAGATAAGAATCTATAAAACGGAGTAAAAGGCAATGCATGTCAACTGTTATTTTTTAAACACATCCGGTTCGTCTAGCAGGTAGATTGTTGAACAAAGGATTGTTTTTGTACAGCAATGACGAAAGTCGAAGATATAATCTTTGATTTCAACTTCAACATGAAATGGAAAAAAACGGATGAATTCCGCCGAAATCGAAAGTTACAAGCATTAGCAAGTAGCACTTGGAAATTCAAGTACAAAACGATTAGTCTCATCAGCATTGGAATTGGAATTCAAGTGGAAGTTCAAAATCGAAATTAAATCTTTTTACCAGTGAAAAATAGATTAAAGTGCAACAAATTAGGAGCATGAAACTACCATTTTTTCTATTGATTTTAGTGCTATTCGTAGCCAATGCTGAATCAATTATGACAGCAACAAAATCGGGCCATCACAAGTCAATGTCTCAATACTGGGCACTTAGCAACAAGAATGTTATGGGAAATCCGAGTGTAAACCCAAATTTTAATCAAAACCAAAACCAGCAGCAGCAACAGCAACCTGAATTTGGAAATAGACCTCCATCTCTTTCACCTTGTTTGCCGTCGTCTTCACATTGGCCATCATCATCATCCCCACCAGCTTTCATGCCCCTTGTTCAGTCAAGTTATCTGCCGAGGGGAACCTTTGAGAGAATCGGAAACGTGTCCGTTTATGTTACAGAAAGTGTAAGCAGTAGTAGTCCTATTTTTAATTCTGATGGAAGCTCGAATTCAAACTGGAATTCCAAGTTCAAGCCATCATCGGAGCCTTCCTTATCCTCGTCGACTTTTTTGTTTCCGTCTCAAGTTCCCTCGCCATCTCAATTTCCCTCGTCACCGTCCGGCTCCTCGCTAATCATCGATTTGTACGATATTTATGGACTTCACCCCAACAACTTGCAGGTGGCAGATCGTCTGGCCATGGAAAGTGGAATAAAAGTCGTTTTGCCGGATGTCTTTGGTGGCTTTGTCTACAACATGATGAATGACTTCCAGCAGATGCAGCAACAACAACAACAGTCATCATCATCATCACAGCAACCACAGTTTCAACACAGAGAGTAGAGATTACGATAAACTATAAATCGAGAAAAAATGCATACAAATATCTGCTTATAGTTTTTGGTTTTTTGGTATTTTTTATAAACTTTATTTTGTACGTGCAGACCTTTTGACATGATGATGCAGAATTACCTAGAGATGAGCAACTGCTGGGAGAAAAGGGTGAAAAATGACCTGGTCAATCTCATGGACTATTTTCGAAACTATTTGGGCATTAGAAATTTTGGCGTTGTGGGCTTTTCCCATAGTGGAAATATTGCCATGAAGGCCGCAGCTGATTTAGCTGACCTGAACATAAAGGCAGCGGGTATTGTCCATCCATCAATGTCAATGTCAATGTCAACATCAATGCCCGGGATGTCAAGCAGCCACCAAAGTCCGAATCCAAATCACAATCAGCATCATCAAATGAACCCTGAATTCATGGAAACAGCAATGCGTGCTCGTTCTCCACTTTTTCTTATGCCCTCAAGGGACGAACCTGATATGGTAAGTACATCATGGGTGAGATAGCGATAAGGTCGTTGTTGACTCGATGGGTATAGAAATTCAAATTTGTTTGTTTTGTTTTTTTTCAATTTTTGTGACAAAAGTAGGCAAGGAAACGCAAAGAGTGAAACGTATTTATAACGTTACCCCTTTTAAAACCAGTAAACTAAATGAAATTGTTTGCATTTAAAAAAAATAATAATATTATTATAATAAATCACCTGTGCTATAAATATTATATTGTAGGGTTCCCTGGGGTAAGTGTGATTCGGGGCAAGTGTGATAATGTCAGTTTTGAAGCCCTTACTAATTTTTTTTCGAAATAACTGTCATTGCATATTAAAGTTACAACGCTTATCTGCACTTTATTAAGTTTTCATAACGTTATGTAACCTACCTAACAAGTAGCAGAGGTTTAAAGTCGAATTTTACAAAAAAAAGTATATCTGATTTCGAGGTGCTTTGGGAAAATCAATATTATATCGCTGTCGGTGAATTTTTTTAAATGCGGTTTTCAAATTCATCAAGTTAAAGACTTGTAGAATATTATACAATCACGAATTTTTTGAAAGGTT
>JAQIVE010002830.1:0-18581 GCA_034698285.1 Sminthurinus bimaculatus | reverse complement strand
TGCTAAAGTGAGTGTGAGAGAGAGAGAGAGAGAGAGAGAGAAAGAAAAGGAGAGTTGGTTTTGTTCGTTGGAGTAAATAAATGCAGGAACACAGGCCTGAGCACGCACTAACAAGATCATATTATGAAAACCAAAGAGACAGATTAAAAAATACACACAAACACATTTATTTACACGCATAAGTACATACGCATGTTTTCACCATCCACGAACACGCACAAACACACACACACACACTTATTCATACATACGTATTACACGTACACACGCTGAAACCAAAATTCACCATCCAACACAAACAACCACTAAAACCCCAAACTTACACCCAAACCCATGGAGTACGTACTCCTCAAAAGACAAGCCAAAATGAAGGAAAAGGGATGTAACGAAAGATTGACTGCAAATGCAAAAAATGGGGAGAAGAAAAAGAAAAAAAGCATCAACTTGTCATGTCCCGGTGTATGAATTACTCGCACATATTTGTACCTCTCCCTTTTATTTGTAAACGTTATTTGGCATTTGACTTTCGCTTTTCCTAAAGGTATACATTATGCATACATACATACTCAACGTTTACACATGAAGTACTTTAAATTTTTTTACCTTTATTCCTCTTCCTCTTTTTTCATACATGGATAAATTTGACCGGCTTGTAATTTTTTAACGTGATTATGGTGATGATGATGTGGAAAATAGATACATAGAAATAACTTTCCGCGTAATACATACTCTAATTAGAGTGAAAAATTCCCACTCAATTAAATTAAGGTAAAAAACTTTATAATTATGAAAATTCATTTCCAGACAACCGAGCAAAAAATGCTCGTGTTTTGCGTAGTGCTTTTTCATTCTTTTCCGCTTTTATACTGTATCTGTGTACATAGGAACAAGATCTGCGAACTTTCCCCTCAATTGAATTTTTTTGAAGCTGTTCGAGCAAATACAGCCATAGTTATATGTATATTGTGTGATTTGCCTGTTATTTACATTTACGGAGATCCCTAGAAGTACAATGCATAAGGATGAGGAAAAAGTGACCTGAAACTTTCAGGTAAGGGAAGCGCCAAGAAATGAACAAGCCTCGAAAATTCCAGGAATTCTTTTGAAAACTTTTCTCCTCAAGAGGAGAGAAACGAACGGCCCTGTCGTCGTCGTCAAAAAACTTGGTAGTTAAACTGGAAACTTGAGCCCACACATATGTACATATGCACAATATGTCTGCATATACATATTTACATATACCTTGAACATTGAACACACATGTAAACTTCCAGAGAAAAGATGCCTTTTGATGCAGAGGGTTGAAGTGAATTCTCACCCGTTTTCTCCAACACACGCAGAGCCTTTTTGCAAGTGAAAGGAAATTTTTCTTGATGGAACATTTCCACCTTTTCCCTTCAAACTCACCTTTTGACTTACTTTTAATACATTTAACATTCAAACTTCTCACCTCGCTTCGTCAAAATCATCACACAGCAAAGTAGGCTAAAGCCATACATGTGTACATTGTACATAATACATACATAGATAGATACAGGTGAATTTCCGACTTGACATGCATGAAGTGGAAAACGAGACAAAGCTCAAAATACAAAACTAAAATTTTACCTAGCCTACATTTTCGACATTTAAAGTCTTCATCGGCCGTTTTACTTTTTTCCACACAAGAATCGTATCGATTGAACAATATATTTATATACACATAAAAGAATCGACCTTTTCCTCAGCCTCCTGGCTTCGCTCTTCATCACGCTCCTCACAGGAAATCTCATCTTATGCATTAAACTTTAACTCGAATCTCTCAGGCCCTTTGCTAGACAATTCTCAAGAAAATGCTAGGAATACATATCTGTGCAAAAACTGTATAATATGCATGCATAGTATACTGTATACCGCATAAAATATAAATGGATACGGATATAGATGACATGCATGTATACAAAACTGCACATTGGGATGCAAAATGATGACGTTTGATTTGATTTGTGCTGTTGCCCTCACATGCAGACACATAAAGAAGAAGAAGAAGAAGTGAAGAGTAAAAAAAGGCAAAGTCCTAAAAAACGCAAGTGTAAAGTTTGTGCAAAAATTTTTATGAGGAGAGAATGATGGTAAAAAATGGAGTAAATGGCAAATGGCGTTCACAACTCTCAAACGATTACCTTTCATTTCATCCTAGAGTCTACATAAAAACTACATTATTATATTATACAACTTTCCGTTTCCTCCATGCGTATAAAATACATACATGCATAGGTACGTAGACTCTGTTTTAGACGGACGATATTGAATTTTAGCCAGCACACCGTCAACAGTACATAAGTAACTAGACAGTGGATGGAGAATGTAGAGATGGAGAGACAGAGATGCAGATACACAGACCGAGACCGAGACAGAAACAGAGACAGGGACAGACATTGACAGGCCGATAGGAGAAAACACGGGTGAGTAAAGTAGCATTTCCTATAAAACTGTCAACTGGTTTGCGAATGCAAATTTGAATTCGAATTCAAATTCAAGTTGTGAACAGGATTTTAGATTTCAACTCGACTCCATGCTCCATGCATATATGTAGGTGTGTACATTGTACAGGCAACTCAACTCTAGCAATTTAGAGGCTGTGAGATAAAATGAAAATCCATAGGAGCCACCCACATCCAAAATCTAGTTACTCTTGTTACTCTTTCCGCTTACTTAATACGTCTGCATACATCTACTATATTATGTAAGCTCTCTAGGTTTTTTGTCCCTGTCTCCGTTACAGTAGCACCGTTGTCGTTGTCTTCTACGTTTTGTCCTAGACGCCACCGCCGTTGTCTCATCTCTTTCTCCTTTTCTTGCTTTTACCCCTTGTACATGTTATAATGGAGACTGTTGGGATCTCCGCTCTGTTTGCGTTCTTCTACGTACAATATACAATACATAGATAAAGATACCTTTTACTGGCTAAAGTGACACACTCACGCATAGAGGCAGAGAGACAGTCCGATTCAGGATTCACAACGCGGAGAATGACGTTCATTCATTCTCATATCTATCTGTGCTGTTTTTCTCTGTACATTTATACACAACTAAAAACTACAATATATCTATGCATATAAATGCAGATACATGCAGAAAGATGAGCTTTGGTTCATTTGACAAGGGAAATCATGCTCGTGTTTTCCGAGTCTCTCGAGTCCAACTAAACAAGTCAGAACTATATTAAACACTCAACATTGAAATTCGAGTGTGTGCAAATCCGCGAGGACTTTTATCTCATGCAAAATCTCTCTTTTTTCATACGTATGTACAATACACAAAATAACGACAAAGTGTACAGCCCCAGTCCCAACACACAGCTCATTAGTGTGTAATAGAATTGTTTGTATGTTGTAGTTTGTATTTTAAGTACAAACGGTATTTTTGCCTTCCGACCCAATATAAATGTAACATAAATATACACGGATAAATAATATGCAGAAAAAATGGTAGAATTTTAGAATCAGACGGACCGAAAAGAACATGAGTATAAAAGAAGAACAAAAAGCACCATGTGTAATATGTGTATTCATATATTATACGAACAGAAGAAGTTGGAAAAACGTGGAGGCATGCAAGGATTGGCAAAGCTAAAGAAACGAGAAACGTCACTTATCGTTAGCGGTTAGAGTCGTCAGAATTATGTTACCCAAAATGAATATGTCCTGCAAGCTTTCCCTTTCCTTGTCTTCTGTTTCGGAAATAAAATGACGACTATTGCGTACACACATAATATGTATGTATACACATGTATGTATGTACAATGTACAAATATACATAATCTATTTACGTTTGGATTTTGGATATTTGTCTTTGTGCAAATATGTAAAATGTGGATGTGGCCAAGTATAAATGAATGTAGAAAGAAAGAAAGAAAGAAAAGTGTGTTTGCACAGACTAAATCCGCACGCACCCAAACCAAACTCGCATAAATACATCATGCGAATGTATGTAGGGTATTGTACTTACATACATACATATATGCATATGAACATGGGCTGGGAGAAAAGTGCGTGAAAATATGCGCGTGTTTGTATACATTTGAAATGTCTCGTTTAAAGGCTCCGCTTTGTCTTTTTGTGTTTGGGTGTAAAATGTGCGAGTCAAGTCTGTAAACAGAGGAGAAAGAGAAGATACGATTGAACGTGTCGTATGTATACAAGCACAATATGCGTTTCTACATTCCAGTTTCTAACTCTGATAGCAATATATGTAAAACATAATAATAATAATAATATGGAAGAAAATGACTACATATACACATAGGCAACTACTGATGTATAACAAAAAACAAAATCATGGTGCCCATTATCATCATCATCACCACACTATATACAATATACATAGTACATGTATGTTATATAGTAAAAGAAATGAATCAAAATCAAAGCCACAGCATTTCACTGCAAGCTGTAAATTTTTCATGGGACTGTCTCGCTGGATATCGCACAATCTCGGCCCTCAGCATTAAATAAAATACGACCATACACATTTTACAGGCTTGTACATATAGTGCAAATTCCTCAAACCTTGTGGGACTCTCTCTCTCTCTCTCTCTCTGGATTCTAGAATCTGGGAAGAAGTGAGAAAAGCCAAAAAACCAAGAAGGAAATAAAAGAGAACCAGGAGACAGGATACCAGATGTTGCTGCTGATATCAATATTATACAACGTTAAATCGCAAGTTGTCAAAGTCAAAAAATAAAAAAAAGAACGCGTCGGACGCACCGATCAATTACTCAAATATATAAAATGTGCGATGATGATAAAGACGATGGTGGTGGTGATGATGATTATGTGATTACGACTGCCTCAAAAATTCGGAGCAACATACATACATAAAGTGTAAAGTGCTAATCTAACGTTAAGTGCAGTCAGCAGTCAGCATAGTATGTGTGTGGTGAGAAAAAACCAGCGAAAAGGAAAAGGCAACGTTTAACTTGCAGATTTTTTCCTGTCATAATTCATACTTCGTCAACATAATATTACTATGATTTTAATTTCACGTTTTACCGTCCGCCTGCATTTAATGTAACACATTATGCATGCATAATACCCTGAAAGTTCATGTTCACTGTACAGTGTACAGTGCGTATCTATGTATGTGCACTGTGCACTGTCTGTGACTACACACTATAAATTTATCCACGGGGAATTAAATTGTCGAGATAAAAGGAAGCTGCCCAATCTCGATCATGAATACATTATGCGTATTATTATTATTACATATTATGACTCGTGGCCTTTGAAATTGAATTTGAATTGGCATTAGTTTACATTCGATTTGATTTGCAAATTTATTGATTCACCGTAAAAAGGAAAAAGACATAAATTATTATTAAGAGCTTGAAATGAATTTTAAAATTTTCCACCGCTATTTATCTTTTTTTTCAAAGCATTTCATACACTGAATCTTCTTTTAAATTGATTTAAATGGTTGTCAATGCATGCAACATGTGTTTATATATTTTACATATATGTAGGTATGTATGAAAAAAGTGTGCAAATAAAAAGGAAATTAATAGCTGTCCCACATTCAGCTATATATGTGTACTTAGCATAATATGCTGATGCCTATATTATGCAAAAAAATAGATCGTCAAAGAAAAAAGTAAAAAGAGAGTGTTTACGATTACGATAGAAAACGACGTGCACTTACACAGAAACTGGAGAAGATGATGACGAGGATCGTCATCAAATTCACATGGAAAATCATCATTCCGCTATTATATCGCATTTCAGCTTGTCTTGCTCTTTGCTCTTGGTATTTTCCCTTTTCTTTTCCCTCTTTGCCTCAAACTAAATCAAATGGATAAATAAATAGTTCTCGTAGCTGTAGCCCATCAACTATATTATGTACATACAGTAGATATTTATTTATCTTTATTTACTTGGCCGTCAACTTGATCAACTCTCCCTCCTTTTTATTGTACTTTTTTTACTTTCCACTTTTTACTCCCCGTTTTATTCTTTCCGCATCCTTCAAATCGTTCGAGTTTCTCTGGTTCGTCTCCTTTGGAAATTCCACAAGCTTTTTATAGGATCGAACCTCACCCACATAATCGACTCGACTCGGCTCAACTCGAATCCAATCCAATCAAACCAAATCAGATCAAGTCACAAAACAAATGGCTAAGTTAACTTGAGGAGAATTAAATCCCGAATTAAAACACTGAAAAACTCACAGGCCATCAGCCAACGCCAATGTATGTATGTATTAAGGAAATTCCGGTTCGTGATTCGTAATCGTAATCGTAATTGCGGTGGTATAAATTGTAAATTGGCAAAGAGATTATGATGATGATGTTTCGGTACTTGCTTGGCTGGCTAATGGAAATGGAATTTGCAAAGTGTATCAATCAACTGAATGATGACGATGATGATGATGATGAAGGGAAAAAAAGAAGAAGGAGCTTTTTTAATATGTAGGAAGCGATCAAAACAGTCGATAATGGCACTTAATTTATCTTGAGAGTAAATAAACGTTTTTATCTCCCCTTTTCATGTATTCTCTTCTCCGCCTCCTTCACTTCACTTATATATACAGTAAAATTGTGTGGAGATTCAAGTCGAGAGGGTTAAAACTCTTATTATTATTTATTGCAAGCACTAAATATTGTGCTAACTATGTATCTATATATGTATACGCGAATCGCGATACACGGACTGAAGAGAGCAGGAGCAGGGAACGACGACGACAACGATCAGGATGTGTAAGTATGTATGTATCGTTATGTATAAAATGTTCTTCATAAAAAATGTGCACTGATTTTTCTACAAGATTTTGGTTTCGTTGCACGCATACATTTTGCATATAGATACAACTTGTCCACGTGTGATTTTGGAGATTAAGTAGTGTGTGAATTAACTTTAGAATCTGCACTCAATATGTGATACTCAATATTAGTCAACTGTTTTTTTGACCCCGTCTGACGTTATTATGCATGTATGTAGAATGTCTGCTCATCCTCTTACATATTTCATATAGTGACTCTGTTGACACCTTCGAATCCCGCGTCTCCACTCACTTCTCACCTCAGTCTATATAGTACAGTCTACACCACTCGTTTTTTATCTATTGTTATTAGTTATTAGGGATATTCTCTTGTAGTGTTCCTTTTCCTTCCACTCTGATGAGCTCCAAACAAGTCATGGGATTGACCGGTGAGCACTGAGCCAGAACAAATATGTAATTGGGAGATTTATTTCCTTCACCTTTCTTCCCAACTCGATGAAAACGGACAAGTTATTGTTCGTAGAAGAAGTTTCAAATTTTTCGAAAAAAAATCAGGAAACCTTTTCACTTCCACACATTGTTTAAGAAACCAATAAAATTTTATCCTTTTAGCAGTAAGTGGACTTAAAAACAGTCGTTTGAAGATGAATCGTTTAGTTTGTTCACTTTCCACAAGTTTTTAGCATAGATGTATGTATGTAGCTATGTATATGTTGTATAATGTCTTATTATTTGTTATGTCGATTATTGATTATATTACTTGATTTTTTCTGATTATATAAACACGCCCAGTGATTTAATTTCAAAAATACAGATATAAGGTATCGAAGAAGACTGAAGCTCGTTCTCACTCTCACTCCCTATATCGTTCTCTCTTCCCTCTTCGTTATAGTTTCACAGCTGACTGCCTGCTCGATGGGGAGAGTTGAGAAGGAAGAAACGAGAGAGGAAACTGGACCGGACTTAAAACTTTGTCAAGTCCACTCAGTTCAGTGAAAAAGTTGTAAAGTAAATACTCTCGTACAAAGAGGAGGAAGAAGGAGAAGAAAAGGAATAATAATGTTTTTACGTAAGGACAAAAAAACTGTATTATGTTCGTTATTTGCTATTACCTGTTTCAATCTTTTAGTTTTTTTACATATGAGACTTTTGGTACAGTTGAAAATTTCCAATCCACTGAGGATCTTGTTATTTCTTGTGGTATTTATTCTCTAGTTTGAGGATGAAATCAAAATCAGATTCAGATTCAGATTCAACGAGCACGAGAGAGGGAGACTGAGAATTGTCGAGATACACAACGTGCCAAACTCGAGGCTCAAATGAAACTAAGCGCCTTGCATTTACCTCGACGACGCTTTATACAATATATTGTACAATACACACACACACACACACATACATGCATGCAGAAAGCCTAAACGAGAGAAAGAGAGATGCAAAGGAGCTCTTCTCTTTCTCGTTGGATAAGCGACAGATATGAAAGAACGCGAGAGAGAGAGAGAGAGAGAAATGTGCGTGCTTTTGCTATATACACTGTGCAATGTGCGACTTATTATTACATCATGTGAAATGAGATGAGAATGAATTGAGCGACGGACCAGCCTGTTCTCTCTATAAATGTATACAGAAGTACACAGTAAGTAAATAAGTGTGAGGACGAAAAACGTCAGAAGGGAAACCAACAGAGCTGCATCGGTATTATATAGATTCTATTCTATATTCATAATCATGATAATGATGATGATGATGCTGGGGAAAACAAAACTATGCATTCGAATTCCCATATGCACTGCATATTTCACTGCATCACACATATTCTCCATTTTATTCATTTTCTCACTCATCCATCCCTGTGTACAACATTGAAATTTTTCCGAGGAATCTCAAAGACCGACAACATATGTGTATTATATTATTGTTTTTGTTTCCCACAATATTTTTGCTCTATTTGTCTGCATCCAAAGAAAGAGAGAAAGATATGCGGTGGGATGATGACGATCCACATGTGAAAATTAAAGGGTAGCAAAAGTATAAAAATAAAATTGGGTGGAATAAGGAATTCCAAATGATCTTTGTTTTGATCATTTTTTCTCTCTATCTATTATAGTTATCTAAACCTTCGGCTTTTCGGAGAAATATTCAGCAAAAGTTAAAATGACTGCGTAACGGTAAAGATCGAATTATAAATTTTATAATTGTAAATTAGAATATTGCAATAATTGATAATAACCCCAAAATAAAATTAGTGTAAGAATTATGAGTATTATGAAGCCCTCATTCCGAAAATATTCGATCCACAAATTTGTAATTTGTGGCTCCTTCACACAAGTCTCAATGACCAAGGAGCGAACAACAATATAATTTATTAGTCGACTTCACAAAAAGGGGGATTGAGTTGTAAATCTTTCCTCTTCATCATTATGTATCGACGGCGGATGGCAAGTCAGGAAGTCAGGAGAAAACGAAAGAAAAAATGTATTCGTACATACATACATACATACATACATACATACAGTATGCAAGTGTGAAGTGTGCTCCTCTCTCTTCCAGCATCCCATCCAACACTTCCTTCCAATCAGCCATTAACCCAGAGGCACAAACAAACAAACACACACATACATATATGTAATGCATAGTGAGTTGCTCCATTTTTCTCACACACAAGCAAACAACCTAACAGCACAAACACACACACACACACACACACACGCATGCAAACGTCTTGTGCTTTGCCGTCTTCATTCTGGAAAAAGTCTCAATCTTCCTTTGCTTTGAACTATCGTTCATTTCTCTATATACTCCGTATATTAGCTATGATGTGAATCATCAGACATGCATATTACTTTTAAAAATAATAGTACATAATAGTGTGTACAGTGTACAAAGTAGCACATGGATTATGGACCTACGGACATACAGATCTACATAACTTTTCCCTTTAACTATTTATATTGTACTATACATATATATGTATAATGTATAGTGTATAGTTGCACCTTTCATTCATCTCCATCTCCTTTCTCCTCATTTGTTATTTCATTCTTCATTCTGTTTCCGTCGTCGTCATCGTCATATCCTCCTCGTAGCCGTAAGACATAGATTTAGATGCAGGGAGAATAACAATCAGTCAACTCTTTTCAAAATGCTTATAACAGGGCTTTTAACCGACGCAACTTCATTCAAGTCCCTACAGATACATTACAATATGCGAGGAGACTCAACCACGGACAATTTGTCATTTGTCTTTTCCATTTTCATGTTTAATGAGAACAGGACTGGCAGACTCAACCAACTTATGTATGTATACTTTAACTTGTACTTGGCGAACTTGTACTTTTGGAAATTCAAGGAGCATGTAGCTTTAAACATCCAGAAAAAAATGCATGCTTTCAAAGTCGAATGAATATTCAAGAGTAAAAATAATAGTCGATTTTTGTGCAACTCATTAAAAGTTACACATTGCAACATTAAACTCAACGTTGGCGTGACCCCCAAAACTATTTTTTCTACTTGATTGGGAAAGCGAGGAGAGAAAGTCGTAAAATTTTGACATAAATGGCTCAATTTCATATCCCAAAGAATTCATACGCATTCTTATTTTCCGTGTTCTTCATTTATTGTACATATAATACATATGAATTATGAATTCCTGCACCTCAATAGGTTCAATTTTCAAAAAATTTTAACAATGACAAGACACATTTTCTAAACAGGAATACCTTGAGAACCCCGGTTCGTTTTTGGCATCAATAATTTGAACCTGCAGTTTCATGATTTGAACTGGAGACAATGTTTCCTTTATTTTATCAATGATTAATATACTAGTGTAAGTTTAATTGGTAAATAACAAGATATAATGTGTTGTACTTTTGGTTTGCTCTTTTCCAGTTTGGCTATTATTACACACGATAGTAAGAGGAAACGTTAAGGTAATGTGAATGAGCACATTTATCAGCTTACAACTTGCTGCAAGTGTGTGTGTGTGTGTGTGTGTAGTGTGTGGCTGTGGAATGCAGTGCATTGGAATGGAATGGACTGAACTGACTCATGCATGCTCAATTACGTTCACTTGCACCCAAAACCCAACCAAAATGCATATAGTAATAATAATAGTAGTAATAATAACGACGAATAGAGGAGGAGTAAGAAGAAGAAGAAAAGGATGATCGTAATGCATAATAATAATAATAGTCACCAGTTAAATACACTGAAGTAGGCGCAGCGAAACATTATGACTCTACAATTACCTCCGAATTCATTCCATTACATTTCTGGGCTATATGTTCCCATAATCCACACAAACACCCATATTATGTACGGACGTATGTACCTACAGATAATTTAAAGAAAGGGCAGTACATATTGACTGCAACTATGTACCAATTACAGACAAATCCAGCTGATGATGATGATTATGAAGAGAGACGAACACTTTATGGGAATTATTATGTAAGTTGAGGAGAACTTTATGGCAAAACCCAATCCATTTCATTCCAATACATACATACCTATTACCTATGAATATTTATATACAATATTATGCAATATTACTTATGTAAGTATAAACGCGTTCTAAGGAGTTATGCACATATTACATATATCATGCCTATATTATACATGCCTACATTCATGAATATGAAAAATACTCTATGACTTGTAACCTTAGCCCACATGTACATTATGCACATTTCGCCCATGTGGATGCATCCATAAAGCATAAAATATTATATACATATTAGACAGACATAAGTGCACACAAATGCATACATACATGCATATTATACATGATGTACATACTATGGTGATTAACCGGATAAAATATACAGTGAGAAGAGAAGAGAAGATAGGTTCATGAGACGTCATAAAATGAAATGAACTCGGTTGCAATCTGAAGCTTCTTCTTCTTCTTCTTCTTACTCTCCTTCTCCTTCTATCCAGCAACTATACCTATTTACATACTAAATGCTAAGGAAGAAAGAAGATAGAGCAAGTTGTATGTGTAGAATCTGCTATTGTTGTGATTATTATGATGATTACTCACCAGGCAGTTGAACACTGAACACATACATAAGTAAAATGTGAATGATGAGTAGCAAATTAAACCCAGGATGAGCTCATCTACTTTTTACTTCCAACTTGTACGAATTTCTTGTACAGTTGCACTTTCCTCTTCCTTTTTTACATTATTATTATTATTATTCTAGTAAATCTGATATGCAAATGCAGTTTACTAGTTGCTTTTTCTCCATTCAGCCCAATATGTACAATGTACAGTGGGTTTTGGTTCCAGGTGATTAGAACCGTACAGAATATTCATAAATACAGGGTGTTGTTTTCAAACTTACGGTATCAGATTTCTCAACTGGACCACAAACTTGGACAGGTCAAGTGGATACCAAAGCCAAGCAAAATTTTCAAAATCATTCACTTGTTTACACATACATAGTTAAAAATCCGACAAGGTACGAAAATAACTTAAACTTTTGGCCAGCATGTTTATGCTTCTCTCGTTCTTGAAACTGCGATCATATAAATATTTGAAGGTAGACTCTTAAAAGCTGTTAATTAATTGATACGCACCCTGTAATCAACGTCGACTATTTTTTATAGTATAAGAAAAATCCAAATAAATACATGCGGTTCATATCATATACGTACATATATCTTTGCAACGAAAACTGGAATGGAACTCAAATTCGAAAGCAATGTTCAAATCTTCCATAAAAAATATAATAATAATAATAATAATAGTAATGATAAAAGACGAAACGACCAAACTTTGTGTCAACTCAAAGTCAGGCTCATCACACAAGAATATGGTTTTATGTAGATAATTCTCAAATTTCAAGTGTACACATACACATACACACATTCAACAAATTATTCTACTTCAGCTTGTTAAATCATAATCCGAAAGCAGTAGAAAAGTACTCCAGAACCATAGACAGAGCCAGAGCATTCACCAAGAATGAAACTGGAAGTATTCCATGCTAATTTGCCCCTGTCAAATTTTCTCCAACATACATAGATACATAATGCATAATACATGCATACTTACACATTTATTTTGCACTAACAGCGCCTATCAAATGTCGAAGAGCCATGTAGTTGTTATAAAATAAATGATGAGCTCAAAGCTCAATACATTAACAACGTGTGCATATGCAATATGCATGCATGATAATTTATACGCAAAAACTGATTCTGATATTGAAGTGCTGGCTAATAATCTTTGGTTATATAATAACCATAAACCAAAGTGCAGTTTAGAATAAATGTAGACAATTTACGTGGTGTAAACATATACCATATACGTATAGTTTTCTTGCTCACAGCAAAAAAGTCACGGAAGGAACCACGCAGTTTGTCTTCCTCAATGAACAGCCTTCTTCTTCCTTGGGAAGTTTGATTGAATTTTGACTAGATTGAGATAAAATCGGCGAGTTGTCGATGTCACTGTAAATGTCAGCCTAAACTGCACAGTGTATATAATATACAGACAGTACAGTGCAGTTGAGAAGAGTCAAGAGGCTGTCCATATTATGATAAATGTAGATGAGAGCGAGACTCCGTTGCGTCTATCGTAAATCATTTACTCACCTCTAACAATAAAATCCTCCATATACATCTTATATTCAATACATAATACATACAGCAGTAACAGCATCGAGAGGTCTACTACAGTTTTTCCTCTTCCTTTTCTCCCCGTGTCCACTTTTAGAGGTTTAAATACCAAAGACCAGTGTCCAGACTGGAAGGAGAACTGTGTGTATATTACGTCTCACGTGTATGTATCTATAATATGAGCAATGGGCACTAACAACCAAACCATAGACGAGGAAGGAAAACGCAAGAGCTATCATCCATCAAATTATCTTTCAGCGAGCAGTCTCTTCTTTTACGTTGCCCTTCGGTTTGGTTTTGATTTTGGTTTAACGTGGTTCATTTAGTATTGCAGAACATACAACGTTTACACACAATGTAGAGAATAGAGAAGGTATCGAGAAAGTTGAAGCTCCCAACCTCGAACAGATAGAGTGGAAAACTATAAATGCCAACGTAAAAATGATTTGTATTGGTATTTGTAATGTGTCAATGTTAATGGTGAGGCTTCTGCAGTGTGGACGTGGAGTTTCCGATAAAGCCGATTGTTTTCCTCTCACCGTCAATCTCAGTAGGAAATATATAGAGACATACTTACTACTTACATACCTGTTCTGTTCTCAATATATATCTACTGATATCAACTTGCTTCGATCAACTTTGTGTAGTAAGCTGTAATTATTGACGATACAAACATTTTACGCACATATTGAAAATTGAACACTAAACAGTGAACATGAATTTAGATTTGAATTGGAAGTCTTTTTACATTTTACACTTATGGAGAAACGACACGCTAATAAATTTATGAGACATTTCTTAATTAAGCTTGCATTTTACTCACAGTAATATTATGCATACTATGCATCTCCGTCTTCACTGTTTAAATTGAGGTTTAAAGCTTAATATATGCTGCATAAGCATATACATACCCAACTATGTATTATGCAATGCATAATACATACAACAAGTAGGAAACACTTTTGATTTTTTACGCATAGACGTGTCTTGTAATTCATCGGAGAGTTTAGTTATGCTCCGCCGAAAGAGAGAGAATGTGATATTATGTTTATGTATAATAACAATAATGATAATAATGCACTCTTGAACATATTATGGTTACCTGTAAAAAGTTAAAAGTGCTAAGAAAGTGTGTATGTGTGCATGTTATGACGAGGATGACGACGAGGACGGTGGTGATGATGATGGCTATTTATTTGCCAAGGGGAAGCCGGAATTAATGACCTTTTATGGGAGGAAAATCGAAATCCCAATATAATAAGAATACGATAGAGTCATGAATAATTACACATTATAAATTTCTCATCTCCTCCGTCTTCTGCCTCTTCAACTTGAACTGTGTACATCATACACATCATATGTGTATGTATAGATATTATAATATATCTATAAATTTGAATCACATTCAACACACTTCTTAATGTTGTTTATCCAGAATCTGTGTGTATACATATACTGTAGCATCAGCTATTCAGACAAAGTTCAGAGGTATTTATCATAATTTATAATTAGTTGCGGGCGACCAAAATGCAATAAAACTACTACCAAAGCCCAATGAATATGCCGTGAAAAAAGGAATAAATAAATAAATAACTGAATAAAAATACCCAAATTCGTTTCCCTTAATAGCAAAATTGAAATTCAGAACTCTACACGGAGAATGCTATCAAGCGGAAAAAGCACCAAAGAGGAGATTTTTTAGCTGTCGGAAAGGCGTGTGCAGGTACACCAAAATGAACCGTAAAATATTATAAAGCATGGAGGGGATTCTCGTCCACGTGTGAAAAATTAATAGATAATATCCCTGATTCCGTATACAGAATACAGAGTACATGCTCTTGACTCTTGACTTTTACCTGCCAGTATTGAATTTTGAAGTGCATCAATTATTATTCATCTTAAATTTAACCATTTACCATTTACACTTAATAAATTGGCAAAAGGCTTCTGTCTTACCATTTTTGTTTACTCTTTGGCCTTGGAGCGTGGTCTAGCTTGAGAGTTTTACTTGACACTTTTGTGGTCGCCATTTACATACGTCACTGTATGATTATGGAATAGCTACTTTGTCCACTAGATTGCTTCTTGTGTGTACGTTTATATGGGAAACACGACTACCAATTTTATAGAAGTCAGATTGCTACTATGTACTACTCACAAGATAACAGGTAAAATTATTCCTGTACGTAACTCGTTTTTTCCAGCGAATAAAAGCTTTGAGCAGACTAACTTTAACGTTTCCACTTGTATTAGAATAGCATGGAATATTCTTCAGGTTTTCTTTTGAACACAAGTCGCTGACTCTGAAGTTCGTTTAGAATCTTTAGAACTATGAAGAGATTATACACGTAATAGATATTTGTAGTTATTGTATGCTTTTCCATCATGATCATGATATTATTATCCAGGATAACTCAACCTGGATAAAATAATCATGCTTGGAATGCGTTGTACAATAACCACAATCTGAGGACTTGGGTCCAGTGTCCAGTATGCAAATGAAGCGATACTTTCCATTTTCTCTAGTCTTTATGTTATGAATACTTTTGCTAGTCTAAAATTGTTTCCCTATCCTTTTTCTCCAATCAATATTGGATAATTCCAGTCTGATGTCTGGCAAAAAAAGCTGGACTGATAAAAAACAAAGTTTCTTGATTCTTAAATATTCCTCAAACTGTAGATTAGTTTAAGGGGTCATTAGTCATCAGCTACTAGTACATATACTGCATAGCTTATTATACAGTATCCTATGAACTTTTTAAACTGCAAATTTAAAGGAAATTTATTGTACAATGCTTAATTTGAAATCAAAGTGTTTTGATAGCATATTTTACTAACAATCTTTATCAATTTCAGTAACCTTGAAGACATTGAGAAAGCGAATGAGAAATTTTATCCGTAAAATTCTCATACACGAAAACATTTCCCTGATATTATATTCCGTAAAAAGCACAAAACAGCATAGTGTTTTTTACAGAATTACGATTATGATGCATCAAATCGCCTCATGAGACAATGGGGACTACAATGAATTATAATAGAACGAGATTTGGTTGTTGCTTCTACATGCAACATTGTTCTGCACTGTCTAGGAATAAACTGATTGTGAATAGTTACTAAACCGCTGGCGCTTCCACTTGTGTGGTAATTTTTTTGAAGAACGTCTACACAATATCTATGTACAGTACAATGAGCAGTAAAAATAACTATGATCTTCATAATTATTTTTGAATAAAGTAGTGGAAAAACTTGCTGAATCTTCATCTCTGTACATAATATTTTCATGACATTGATTAAAATTGCTTACTATGTTCGAAAAAAGGAGCAAAAAAATCAATGTAAACCCAACTCAACTGTCATGTCGCTGTACGACGGCAATTAGCAATATCGAAAATTAAAAACTGTCAAAATGTTTCGTCGTTCCTCTGTCAAAGTGGAAGTTGAAAATGCTGGACATTGAGTGAGCAAGAACAATTGTTTCTCGCCGATAGTGCATAATGTCGTATTAATTGCCACCATACATATATAATTTTTTTAGGCATGAGCCCAAAATCTGAAGACCGGTTCGATGAAATCACAAAATGGATAAGATTTCACCCAGAAAAAAGATTGAAAGGAACCGGCAAATTTTTTCAACTTGTTCTTGGACCAGTGAGCCGACCAGTTGACTGGGACTGGACTTGCTTTGATATGACATGGTACGATAGGAGATGAGATGAGTGTGTCATGTATCTACATAATTCAAGTGTGTTTGCATGTATGTATTATGTATAATACACATAGATAAGCGGGCAGTACATAAGTACCTAAGTAGATTACGGAGCGCTACCTTTCCTATCTATCTAAATGGTGATGCCGAGCTGGCATAACTGCTAACATAACTGCCGGCTTGATCTCTCATCCAGTCATGTACGAGACGGAAAAAAGTGGTGAAAAAAGCATTATTGTACCTATACACGTCAAATTTACAATACTATACATCTTTGTCTTTTCAGTTCGTCTCTGTCTAACCTAAAAGACCCTAGGCGAAAGTCTTAACCTTTTTCATATTATTTCCTTGTGATATCGTTATCGGGATGATGCTGATGGCTGATTTCATTTCATGTTTCTCTTTTCCACCTCTTCGCCGTGTCTTTACTTAACTTGACGAGTGGACCGTTCACATACATACATATTCTTGTAGGTAGTTTATATGCATATGTATGACGTGAAAACAAATAAAAGTGGATGATTACGCGTTAAATAAAACAAATCGTATCGTAAATCCTAATCGTAAATTAGAAGCTAGTTATTGAGGGGGAAAAATTTATCTCTTTGACTTTCAGCATCAACATTTGACTTGCTCATAAACTATTATACACTGTACACTGACATATTATGTAAATACATAGGTACATAATACAACCGTATGCAGGAACAAAGTATGTTTTAATCCGCTCAACGTGTTGACATTTTGACAGTTGTCACTGTCTCGAGTCTTCAGTCTCTTCTACTCTCTCTCTCTCGGTCTCCTTCTCTGTCCGTTTGCATTTGTGTTTGTTCGCTCACATATTTTGTCATGACACTTTCCCATCGTCTCCATTCTTTCAGCTTGTCTCCCCGTAAAACATTCTGTCATCTCAACCTCAGTCAAAGGAATATAAAATAACACAGCTTATTTTCCTCGTGTACAATACTCGACGCTCGATCCTAGATGTGTTATGTATTCTATGTGACTATAATATACAATATACAATATCTCGGTGTTATTTATTGCAAATCGTATATTAGTCGCTAGTTTTTCGTACACATACAAGATATATACACATAATCGCAATCACATTGAAATTGCAATTTCTCCTTTCGTCCTTTTTTGCCTTTGTTTTCCGCCCATATATGGAAATTTTATGAGGGAAATATATCGTAAACGTCCTTCCTTTCCCGTTTTCAAGAAAACCAACAACCAACCTTACCAAACCAAACCATCAACGACGTCAAAACACGGTTTTAAAAACACCAAACAATATAATGTAATAATTTGGAGACTTTCACGATACTTAACTTAACTTATGGTACAATATACACATAAAAAATATAACTTCTTTTGCACAGGTTTTTCCGTTATCACCTGATAAAGAGCTGTGTTTAAGATGAATTTAGAGTTCACGTTCACGTAAATTTTTTGAATGAGTCGCCATGGTAGTTACGTTACGTTACGTGAC
>JAQIVE010002829.1:0-18582 GCA_034698285.1 Sminthurinus bimaculatus | reverse complement strand
GTTCTTGACAAGGCTAAAACATGTCATTTTTCATTTAAAATATACCAACCAGGGTATTAATTTTTGAAGTCAAAAAAATTTAAAAATTGTAATTGCAGTTGTATGTAATTAAATAACAAATTTATTATTTTCCATTCGCTCTAATGCTAAATCTTTACAATGTAAAAGTACTACTACTTCCAGCGACTTCCAAGCATTGAGCGATGCAGCATAATACTATAGCATGAGTAGATAATTGTCATGAAAGAATTGGCTGCCGGTTTTTGCCGGTCTTCATTTTACATAATTTTGAAAAATTAAAATTTGAATAGATTTTTCAGGTTTTATCTTTTTGGGATATCCTTGGAAGAGAAATAGGGACTAGATTTCGAACTAAAATAAGCAATTTATGCTTTGAAGAAGATAGGCTGTCTAATTGCCAAGAAAACGCTAGTAATTAAGCATTTTTATTAAACGGTTAATTCAATCACTTCTATCCTGGGGCGCTTTTTAATGGAATCCGGATCACTGTGCGTCAGGGGAACACTTTTCCCCAGTTCGGCTTTGAATTGCGAATCACTTTTTCTTTGTAACTTGAATTTCCATGTTGCGGCGTTGTCATTTAAAATGTACATGACACGAAACATTTTCCTCCAGCACTGGTTGGAGGTTTTGGCCTCAGACGTCAGTCTGACCCACCTTGTCAAAAATGGGCACCAGTGAATTTTTTATGTTTTTTGGGGTGCTTGTTTTTTTTCAAAAAAGATGAAAATTAATAATGAAACAAAGAAACGCCCTATTGCAAGGTGAAATTTAAACTGACATAGAATGTATTTTTAAGGTTTTATTTTTTCCCGAACTATTATTGCAAATACAGAGGAGGTCAAAAAGGAAATTATATTGTAGTCATATGTAGTAAGTTTATTATTTAGTAGATTATCAGTATTAAAATTATGCGCGTGGTTTCATCCAGACGGCGTCCTCGTTGATCTGGCACTTGTTCTCACCTCTGGGCAAGTACATGAACCTAAATCCGAAAAAATTAATATGAAACGTAAAAAATCATTTCAAATCTAATCGAATTAATTCTTACTACGTACATTATTATTCAAATTTAAGTATCGAAAAGTTTTAATAACTGAAGATTTTTGGATTGAGACTAAATTATAAATTAATGCGTTTAACTGACCCTGCATCTCCCCAAGTTGTGTCCCAGCTAGTAGGTAGAAAATCAGTTGAAATTGTGATTAGTTTAATTAATTTAAATTTCTTGATTGCGGTTAAGAAATTTCATATACACAAGAAAAATTAAATTGTTGTAAATGTTAAAGTTATTTTGCACCTGTTTTTAATAATGAAGGCCTCGGAATTGTAACTGAAATAAAAAAACACGAATAAATAAACAACGCATTGGATTCAAATTGTAAAATACATTGGGAAATGTGTAGTCATGGCAACAATCTCTTGTTTTCCTACCCAACAAGAAGAATGGCGTGATTAATGCCGCCGCCGCAACCGTCGTTGTAAATTCCGCCGTTGTAGTCATACCAGGCGTTGCTTACGGCCACTCCGGCAACTGTGATAAGGCAAAATTGAGACATTAGAATTGGAAAATTCTGGAGAAAAATTGAAACTTTTCTGTAAACAACTTGAAAAAATAGTTAGTTTTTTTTAGTGGCAAAAAACTGCGTTTAAAAACTTCCTGCTATGATGTACGCGGTGATTTCAAAAAGAAGCGTCAGACTTGAAAAAATCTGCAGCAGTAGTTTGTTAACTTTTACAGCACTTTTTAGCCGCCTAAAGCGCACAATTTTCGCAAAAATTTTGTTGCCAACTTTAAAATTTTTTTTAAAAATTGTCGATTTTCGTGCAAACATTTCTAGATTTTGGCCTTTTTCGAGAGAAGCTCACTCAATTGTTTTGGCTTACAAACAAAATTACGATCCACTAAATTTTGTACCAAATCAGAGAGGTATTTAATGATAAAAATTTTGTAAATCTATTCAAAAACATTTTGTACACAGCATGATTTTGTCATAACGGCCCAAAGATTTATTTACCGATCGGTGCTTGGTCTAAAGCTGAGCAAATGGCGTCTTCATCATTTCGGGGACTGACGTAGCCCCAGGAATCCACGTAGGCAGCCCTACTCTTTCGGCGGGAGTTGCAGCTTCCAGCTCTCCCGTTTTTCCCGCTGGTATACGGATACTCCTTGCTCGTGGTAATTCCCGACTTTTTCATATAGTTGTAGGCAAAAGGCCAATCTCCTCCGTTGCAACTCTTGCGTGCGCAGTCAACCTGCATTTAAGCGCCAAAAGCGTCAAATACATACAAGCAAGTTATGCATTTATTCCAAGTTTTGAACGAAGTTTTTCTTCAAAATAAAAAAGAATTCATTATTTCCGATTTTTGGTCATTTCATTGCAAGCAAACGAAAAAAATCATGAAAAGTTCCAAAATCGAGGACGTACAAGTTCCTGTTCGGAGAAACTTGGTTCAGAGCCAGAGTTCTTGAGTTTGTAGGCGGATTCAAGGGCGGCGACGGTTGAAAAAGAGACGCAGGAACCACACTGACCCTGATTTTTGACCGGGGTCACACCCCCATCCTCACGCCAATCTTTTCCATCGGCAGACTTAGTTGGGCCAAACTTGATGTGGGTTGCGGGGGCTCCAAAAGCGCTCATCGCGGCGGTCATGTTGACCGAGTGGCTGGTGTACCGCGCAAGCTCTTCTTGGGTCTTCAGGGAAAATGTACGCAAAAAGGTTATTTTTAGCATCAAAAACGGTTGGATTTTTCAAAATTTCTAAATTTTTGAGAATTTTTTGAAATTTTTTGTACCATATCACTAAATTGGTTGATGCCCTTGGTCCAGGTGTGTTTGCCCTCCTTTTCCTCCAAGTTGTGCTTGGCCACGGCCAGGAGTTTGGCTTTGAAAATTTGGGCTCGCTCACTCAAATCCACCTTTGATCTCATTTGGTCATCATCTTCCTCATAATTTTTCTCGTGAACTCTCTATAAAAAATCATAACGGTTTTGAAAAATGGAAGAAATTTTAAACGTTTTGCATATTTTTTTAAAAGTAAAAAAAAATCTTTGCCTCTTCTTAAAAAATCTTGATGCTGTTCCTTCAATATATAAAATAAGACAAAAATTTTGGTTTTAAAACAAGTAATAACGCCTTTAATTTTTCTTACCAGGTAATTTTCATACGCAGAATTTACAACTTGGGGATCGTCCAAAAGGTCGGTAAATTCCTTGAGAAGCACCGAAGCATGTCCAGATCGACTTCTGGACTCATCCACCTCTGGAGAAAAGACGGTGGAATGGACCAACGAGTTCCAGGACACGGAACCCAAGGCAGAGGTGATAGCACACGCAAGGACAAAGACAGTCAAAGTCGTCATTTTGAAAATGGTTGATGGCCTTTGGTCCTAAATTTTAGCTTTTTATACCAATTTTGTCTCAATGCCAAACTATTAGAGACAAACTTTTGCCTTAATTTTCGTTTGAGTACTCGTTTTTATTTTTTATTGTTATTTGCATTTTCGTTTGCGGTCCTAAAACAAACAGTTTGATCGCTTTGTAACGTTTTTATTGGGTAAAACGAGGTGGAAAAAATGTGCTGTAGGAATATGGACAACATTTATGGTAAAGTAATTCGAAGTTTTTTGTCAATGAAAATGCCACAAACTACTAATCGTAAAATTATACAACGCCTGGGTAGAAACCAAAATGAAATAAAACCTGCAACATGTATTGATTGAATTCCCACAGAAAGTAAGACACTCGGCGTTGAACGCCTGCATATTTTAGACTGCAAATAAATTACTCTAATAGCTGGAAACTAATTAAAATTCTTAATTGGTATCGCCATTAACCAAAAGCCAACCATTGAATTTAATAATTTTTTACCACCAAAATAATTTATCTCGACACTATGAAATTTTAAAAGCAATTTACTGAAACTACCGCTCTACAAATCATGAATTCTGTTAATTTACTCGACGGCGAAATTTTTAAAAAATAATTTTTTTTGGTTTATTACGATACTTTTCAAGATTTTTGCACTTACGACTTGTCACCAATTTGTTTTGACTTTGAAATTTTTTCGGTGCTTTAAAATGTAAGCAAGCTTTTACATCAAGGTACAGTAAATTGGATTTAGAGAAGTTTTTGAATCCTGTTGTAAATCTGAAGGTCGACCCGTCCCGCAATTTTGTACATTTTGACGCATTCCCGCACCTCGTTGTATATTTCCTCCGGGGTGGCGATTCTAAACGCCCGCCAAATGATATCATCCCACCGGTCAAAGGGAGGCAGAACTCGCCGCTCCTCCTTCTCCATCTGGATTCTCTCCGCCTCTGTGGGATGGAACAACAGTCCGGTGGCAAAGGCGACGGCCACCACATCCGCGCAGTTTTGATTCAGAAAGTTGTACTGGTTTTTATCGGCGGAGGTGCGGAACTCTGCCCACCATTTTTCCACCGTGGGCTCGTCGAGCAGTCCAGCGGGGATTTTTAGTTTCCAGTTTGGCCCTCGGCCTTCTGATTTTATGTCTCGACGAAGGGTCGTCCGGTTTTTGGAGGGTTTGCCCAAATTTGATATTTTATCAAAAGCGCCCACTTTGCGCTTTGACTTTTTGGGCCAGTGACTAACATAAGTTGACTTGGAGATTTTGAGGGAGATGTGCCCGATCTGGAAGGGCTCCAGTTGCGGGAGCCAAAGAAATACTGTGTTTTCATCCTCTTCTGAAATTTTTAGAATTCAAATTATGTTATAGAATTTGCTTTTTGTTTAGTAGCTCAAAAATAAGTTTAAAATTGCAATTTTGGGTAACATTAGAATATTTTTGAGCATTTTTCAAAAGTTGTCCCAAACACGGCCAAAAAATATTTAAGGTTCCAAAAACACCCCAAAGTCATCCAAAAACTATCTCATGTCCAAAAATAACCCCCAAGTCACCTAAAAAGTATTTAAGGTACCAAAATAACCTCAAAATCACGCAAAAAATAATTAAGGTCCCAAAATGACCCTAAAATCTCCAAAAAAGTATTTTAGGTCCCAAAATGACCCTAAAATCTCCAAAAAAATATTTTAGGTCCCAAAATGACCCTAAAATCTCCAAAAAAATATTTTAGGTCCCAAAATTATCCGAAAATTGTCAACACTGCCCTGCTTCAAAAGACCTTCCAGATCTCGTTCTCTAAAACTGCTTATGTATATCTTTATAGTCCATAAAAAAATTTATAAATGTACCATCGTCAAAATTGTCGAAAAAAGGGGGCAATCCCAGGGCACCATCGTGCCCCTCCAAGTACTGGACGTCGCTCAAAATTTCAATGACTTGTTTAAAGGTCATGTTGAAAATTCGTCGGTGACGATGGTCATCTAGCAAGTCCGACAGTCCAACGGATACCACGATAAAGTACAAAAGAGAGTGGTAAATCAGGGGCAGTACAAACTGGAGGAGGGTGCTAAGAGGTCGAATTTCTAAACTCTTGTTCGACTTGTACAGTGCCCATATTATCAATCCGAAAATGGCCACATCGACAACCAGCTTTGCTCCAAGGGCCGCAAAATATTCCAGCTTGACAATATATTTTACCTGAAATTTTCAAACAATGTGTGGCACCCAACAATTGAAAGTACAAGGTCCCTTAATTTTGGCACTGTTTGAGGCCTGAATTGATAAATAAAGAAAAAAATGTACGTATTGACAGTTTCGACTTACTTTGCCACGAAAAGTCTGACTCAACTTTCCGCAGATAACGGTGAGAGCGCCGCTCGCCAAAAAGGCGGTGCATACAAAACTCATGTGGACGACTCCCGAATCAATCAAAGAAATTTCCCGCCACAGGCAAATGAGGGCAAAAGTCAGAGTTGACAGAAAACTGTACCACAGGCCAGAGCAGTAAAACCACTAAAATTTTGAAAAACGGTAAATTCAAGCGGCGTTCAAATTTTGCACTTTTAAGTAATAATGTTGTGTAACCAGAAGAAACTTGCAACTTTTCTCGCATAAGTTGTCACATTAACCGTTTAATTTCATTCTGTACTCTTTGCAGTATTTCGACGCCTTTCATGATATTTCACACTGTGGTTCCCAACATACAACCTGTTACGACGATTGGGGGCAACATCAAAGCAAATGCCATGAGCGGCGTCGAAATACTGCAACGAGTACGAAATGAAAACAAAAAATGAGATTGAGGTGGTTTATAAAGCAAAAAAGGCGATTTTTTTCTACTTGCACAGTAAATGTAAAATTGATGTAAAATTTCGCGTTGGCATATTTTTCACCTTAAAAATCTGCCTAGTAGCCGGCAATTTCGTGGCAAAGATCGGAGTTCCTCCGGCAACTCCCATTGGAATACAAACTTGGTCCGATTCCTCCGAATTCGGTCCATCTTCTGACCGATTCTGGTCGCGACTGGCCGGTGCCAGCAATTTTTGCTCGGGGTTATTTATTTCAATCATCGAAACAATGAAACGCTACAGCACTTTTAGAAAACTAATTGCGACCATATACTTTCCCATGTGGATGGCTATTGCTAATATTTTTCATTGTATTTATATGTACTTTGTTATATTTAATGTGTACTTGAGTAATAAGTACAATTTGGTAGGGAGGACTTTTGATTTTATTTGTAGGAACTGGTGACTGGAGTCAGAATTTGTCAAAATTTAATAAAAATGAGACCTCATGCCCACATTTATGACCATGGCTCATGGTAAAAAAATTCTATGAATAACAAAACAGAATTTTAGCTTAAATTTATAATGATCTGTATTTAAACGCAGGTACACTAGTACACACTCCAACCTGGCATTTCTCACGATCAGTTCAGCCATTGGAGATAAGAGTGATGATAAAATAACGTGTGTAATCACGCACACAGTCTCTTTTGTCATTATCATGGAAATGCCTTTTGTCAATAAAAATAACGTTCAAGGCTTGAGTTATTGACAAGATAACTTTTAACGCAATAAATATTGTACTCATTTATCAAAGGCATTGTGTATCGCTGTATTTTGTTATTCATCACTATATTTTGACGAATGTGTGCTTCCACGAAAGCAAGTAGATCTGGGGAAAAAAATAGTTTAATCACTGTAATAAAAGTACGTGCGTGTATTCAGAGAAACAAGGGCGACGCACGATCAAAATTTGTTTCTCTCAAATAATTCATAAGCGAGGGATTACGCACATTAAATGCTTCATTCGGATTTTGTCATTTTTAATTATAGGCTGCGCTCACAACTTTATAAGTAACTTTGTAAGCAAGTAACTGCATACGATCTAATACTATAGGTATCAGATGAATAATGATGCATTCAATGTAATTTTTGCAATCGCGATCTTGTGATCGCGTCATAGGTACGTCATACCTTTTTTTGGAATGAGCAGTCCCAGCGTGACTCACACCATATTTAACTCATGGTACGTTGATGAATCAGATTTTCATCCAAATCCGTGTCAAAATGTTGTCAAACCTCAAGCCCTGATTTTTTCTAAAGTAAATACTAGAGATTTCCATTCTAGATAATTTTTGATGTGGGTTTTGAAAATTCGTGAGATTTGATAAGATTGATGAATGATGCAATTTTTATGACAATTTAGGAAAATCGTGTCAAAAGTTGACCAAAACTGATAAGATTTTGGACAAAATTCGTGTCAAAATCTCATGAGATTGTTTGATAATATTTTTCTCTACGAGTATTTTTTATTTACATGCCAATAAAAAGGTACAAAAACCGATTTCTATGGGTTACAAGTAGTACAAAGATGAATGGTGTCATTAGGATTATTTGGCAAATAGCACAGATTTCGACCACAAGGTCCGGATTTGTACCGCCAATTGCGAACCTTAAACTTGGTTTTTTTCTCTACATCTTTAATCCTTTGAAAGAATTGGAGCTCTTCTTGACGATGACTCCACCCGCAGTCCCCAAGTTTATTACACTTGAACCCGTACTTGCAGCTGTTGTAGGATGTCTTTTGATTCATCGTGGCTTGGTGTGCTGCTTTCCTTTCTCGAGCAGACTTGGGCACCGTTCTCTCGGTCTCCCAATTTTCGGATGACTCCTGACCTTGTTGTTCCACTGTTGAGTTTGACGTCAATGTGGGCTCAGACTGCGGTTGCTTAACAGGGTCGTCCAATGAAAGTAGGTCAAACCTATAAATCAAACACACGCAGTTGAAAAATTATGCATAATGTCATGGGAAAACCTTAACAATTTTTGAAAAACGGCTCACTTATTTCCTGTAATGATGGTCACATCCTCTGTTTTGCCGGCTTCCTGTACATACTTCAAGTAAGCCAGGATTCGTTCGCAGTTGTAAGAATTTAATCCAGGATGAGAATTCAAACAACGTTGTAACCTTTCCAGACGATCCGGACCAAAGTCTTTGTGTCCGTACCTTTCTTGGTCCACGTCAATGACGATGATCATTTTTGAAGGATGACCCTCCAGCTTGGCACATTTGATGGGGAGTCCAAGTTCACGGCTGGAGAGATCCGCGACGAGTTGAGCCACGTTTTTCACAAAAAAACCTTTCTCATCCGTTTTTGTATAGAGAATGTCGTGGGAAAATCTAGAGAATAAAAAAACGGAAATTTGTTTTTATCAAAACTTCAATTACAAAAGTTCAAAACTTTTTAAACAATCATGTGTAAAAATTAAAAGACTGATTCTCACAAAAGTATAAAACTTTGACTAAATGGGATCGTCCGGTCATCTTCCCAAAAACTCTCATAATAGCAAATGTACGGGGTTTTCGACGGTTGATTGTTATAGTCGACAAAATAGTCATCAATATAAAATATCCGAATACTGTCGGGATTGTTTTGTTGATGCTCCCCGTAAATGTCGGATATTGAATGACGAAATGACCAAATGTCAACTTTCCATTCTTCCTCATAAGCGGCGTCCAACACACAGCTCATGTCTCAATCCCCGGTGAAAATAATGAGGGTTCGGTTGATGTGTGACTTTTTATGCTTGTACACGGCTTTTATGGCGCGGACGCAGAGGTCTGTGTCAACTAGCTTCTCCTTCCCCGTGATTTTATTCCGATCATGGATGTGAAGATCAAAATTGGTTTTCTTCATGGCCTCCCAGACTTTGTCCGTTTTTGGAGGGGTCGAGCCAAAATAATGTCCTTCGCCCTTAATCATCTCTGCACCCTTCAAGTGCTCACAGTTTTTGACCACGTTCAACAGTCCGGCTCCACTGATTCGGACGCTCCGGTCGTCAATCCCCGGGATGAAATTTTTTAGGCGGGCAGAAAGCTTCTGAGCATTGATAAAAATGTTGGAGTTGTCAATAAACAGGGCAAACCGGCCCGTTGGCTCAAAATCCGCCATGGTATTCACACCCTGAAATTTTATTTTAATTTTGAATTTAATTTTAAGCTAAATTATTGTCTTTAGAAATATTAACAATAAGTTGATTTTCCCTTACTATTAATGTAAACGTACCGAATTGTCTGTGGTCATTTTTCTGATGCCCGTAAGGCAAATTTATTTCTAGCTCAACCTTTACACTCGAGAATTAGTCCATGACTAATTGAAATTTGTATGTCCAAATAAAAATGAGTCAAGAATTCATAGTGACCACTCATCCACTCGATGATCCAGTTGCATTAAATAAAATATATGGACCCTCGCCTTTATGTATTACGTATGCGCCGATTTACATTTGCTCGCATAAAAACTGAGCCAGGAGAAGGCTAAATAATAAATACACATTGGACAAGCAAGGACAGATAACGTCAAAACATTTGCGTAGGTTACGTTGCGTTTTATACGGATACGTATTACGCCGTTTTGCTGATTCGGAATTGACTCAGCACTTCAGCGATTTTGTATCCATTGCTGTATTGAAATACGTTCCCAAACAGCGTCATCAGGCTGTTCAAACTTAAATCCAAAGATCAAGTTCATTGGAAAAACTAATTAATTTTTTAAGCAATTTTATTCAGAATTGCTGCTTTGTTGTCATCCCAAGTTAAAATAAATGTTGCAAAATTTTGTGTAAAATTCATGCATGCTGCTGATTTTATGGGTGTTTTTTTGTACTTACTCTGCATATTTGCAAAAAGTTGCGCTTTCAAATGAGATCACCGATTACACATGATCATGCAACAACAAATTTACAATGTTCACAGTTTTTTTCTTCTGCAGTTAATGGTCTGTTTTATTGACGTTTAATGTTTTAACTGTAAAGAAAGATTGTAAATGAGTTTTTAACTTCAAAATATTTACGCCCACTCAACGAACTTCGTTGAGTAATCGTTTTTTACCTGGGTGTACTAAAAAAGGCTGAACGATTTACTTTTTAGCATTCTACAATATTGAGCCTTCAAGTCAAAACGCTCCTTAACCTTTCATTTAATTATTTAATTTTTACTTTACACTAAAAAAATTTAATCCTGCTTCAAACACTATTTTGGTACAAATTCGCAATCAAATAAAGTAAAAAAATGAGTAAAAATTACAGTTTAAAAAATTCTGCAACAGCAGCTTTAAAATTCGCAGTCGTCGTTATTTGTTGGAATTTAGTCTGCGTAAACGGGGCCTTCAACCGACCTTGCCAAGACAACAGTCATTGCACGTTTAAAACGGGATCCAACGAGTTTGCCGGTACACAGTACTTGACCTGTGTCAATGGATCCTGCCACTGCGGATATAGTTTGACCTGGAGCCCGGAAAAAGAGGCCTGTCTCACCTGGAGAATCGGGCCCTGCGGTGTGGACGACGGACTAACCATTGGATGTGATGGAGGATTTGAGTGCATCAAAAATCGGTGTCGGAATCCTCAGAAGCTCCACCAGATCTCCGAGGGATACCAATGCTATGGTGACATTGACTGTATCCAGGGGCTCGTTTGTAAGAGAGTAAAAGGTAGTGGACCCTCGGACGGACATCTTTGTCTTAAACCACAACCCGGATTTTTTTCATATGGGCAAATGACGCTTGCACAATTGTTGGAGAGTTTCATCAAAAAAATTCTGCCGATCGTTGTTATGATTTCGGTTCCTATTTTGATATTGTGTCTCTATTTACGTAAACAACTGAAAAAAAGACGGCAAGGGAAAGGTCAAGAATCCGTAAATTCAAAGGGTTGGGTGACTGAAACGATACCGAATTTGGGTTTTACAGAAATAAAAATTTAAAAAATAAAATTTTCCCGCGGTATTTGCTATCTGTAACAATTTATGAATTTATACAAACAAGCTTGTAGAAAAAAAAATCAAGTTTGAACATTTTTCCTGTTTGTTATTTAATGTTCTGTTTTATGGACTGATGACGGGTCCAAATTTCCAAATCTGCTGAGCAAACAGAAGATTCCAGAGAAGAGTTTTTTTATAAGTGTGACGAATGAGGAAGGAGTTCAAAGCCATAATAATATTGTAGTTTCAATCGAGTACGGTTACCAATTTTAACTTGCAGATGAAATTGCTCCTCATTCTAGTTTCTTTTCTGTTTATTTAATTTTTGGAAAAATTATAATTATAAAAATTATACAAATCTTGCGTTAAAACACTGTTTTTGTAAAACATTTTTCCACCGAGTACAAAATGAGTAATAATTACGTGCACAAGAATTCGTCAACTCTGACAATCTTCAAATTCGCCGTCGTTGCCATTTGTTGGAATCGTCAGCTTGTAAACGCGGCCTTTAATCGATCTTGCCAAAGTAGCATTTGCTTGTTCACCAGTGGATCGGGTCAGTTTGCTGGCACCCAGAATTTGGCCTGCGACAATGGATCCTGCCAGTGCAGTCCGTTCAAAACGAACTGTTTACTAGGCAACCCTACCATTTGGTGGACGACCTGGGACGACCAAGGTCAAGCCTGTGTCACTGAAGAAGCGGGGCCTTGCGGTGTGGACGATGGGCTGGAAATTGGATGTCACCGGGGATACGAGTGCATCGAGCATCGGTGCCGTGACTCCTTGAAGCTTCGAAAGACCCTGGAGGGCGAAAGGTGCTATGGTCCTATTGACTGTGTGAGTGGGCTCGTTTGTACCAAAGTAGAAGTTGTTGGACTCCAGGACGTTGCCAAATGTCTACAACCGCCATTCGGAGAAATGGATTTTGCAGAATTCTTAGACTTTTTCATTAAAAAAGTCATACCAATCATTGCTATGATTGCGTTGGCTGTATTTGTATTGTATTTTGTTGTGTACAAAAAACTGAAGAGGACAGGACAAGAAAAAGGACAAAAATCGGAAATTTTAAAGATTTGTCTGTAAGAAAGGCTATCGGATTCGGTCGTACGACTAAAAAAACTTTTCAAAAATGTACATGCTTATTTGTTTATCGTTAGTAAGAGCAAACAGTCACGTTTTGAATATCTGTTAGTGATAGACATGAATTTTTTTGAATTTTCGTCAAAATTTTGCCTTTCTTCTCAAAACTTCCATTACCATGTGTTCTCATGTCATCTGCAGTGCTTTTATAAAATATTAGGGCATATTTTGTTTTGCACCCATCATTTAAGAATATAAGTATTTTCAGTGTAAGCATTAAGCACATAAACATACATGTGTAAAGTGTTTGAATGAAAAAAAGCAGGAAAAAACTTGAGTCATTTCGACGCCGCTTGTCCTTAGACATAGAAAGCGATGGTTTAGATAACTAGCAGTTATTGTGCACCAACCATACCACCAAAGGGTTTACTTGGGACTGCAATAATAATATTGTGAAGTTTCGGCACGATTGTTACCCAAGCCTAAGAGGTATGGATACAATGTACACCATGAGATCAGCATCGTCATGATAGGAAGCTTATAAAAGCACTTTTCCTCCTTCGTCACACACTGAGCCGAATGTCAAACAAAAACGCCTTTGCCTATTTTATTACTGCAATTTCAAAAAATTGACTTTTCTTCCCTTAGACATCAGAGAAATCTTGTTGGAGCAATATTTTTCAGTTTTTACTGCATTGTTGACCCAAAAACGGGTATTTTCGGATTTTACACTGTGTTTTCTAACCTGTTTTATGCACAAACTTTCCCTAAGTAATTTCAAATCACAAATACAATGAGCTTGTTAAATTCTTTTTCGTATACCTTTTGAGATACATAAGTGACAATAACTATTAGAAAAAGATTAAAATTTTAATTAATGAGCCAGATTAATAATGTCCCTGATATTGTATCATAATATTGAGGTAGTGATTTTGGAGAAAGAAATGAGAGAGTCCGACGTCGCTTGAAGTAAGAACCGCTTTTGCTTCTTGCAATATTTGCAAGCGAGCTGCCCGCCTGAGACCAAGGATAACCCTATACTCATAAAATTAAAATTAAATTAAAAAAATTAAAATTTCAAATTAAGTTTAAATGCTTAGGCGCAGCTATGCGCAGCCAATTTTTCATCGATAATTATGTTTAAGACATGGTTAACCAAATTTATTTTGCCTTTAAGCGCAATTCGACGCGATTCACCAAAAATTTGTAGTTTTAATTTTTAACACTATGGTAAACGGTATGTAATATCTTTAATAAATTATTTTGAATAAATGAATAAAATTTACCTAATTTTTTCAAATTTTTAAAATTAAATGCCTCAATACTTACCTAACTATTCTGTGTAGTTTAATTTTACAAAATAGAATACCAAATTATTGCTCCAAAGGCGCTTTTGTTGTTAAGTTCGGCTCAGTGTGCGTCATTCAGTTTTTTACGAATATTTATGTACATTTTTATGAGCAGTAAAAATACTGATAAGTGTCAGTATTTTTTAGCATTATTTACATCCTTGGCGTCTGTACCAAGAATAATAGCAAAACAACTGAATCTTTTTGCATTTTACAATGTTTGAACCAAATGGGTAAAAATTTTGAGCGCAAAAAGTCTCCATCTTCAACAGCAATTCTAAAATTCGTCCTGGTCGTTGCCATGTGTTGTAATTTTGTGTGTTCGAGTCATAAATTTTGCCCTAGTTATAAAAGCCATAAGTTATAAATTATGTAGTTATAATGTTATGAGTTATGAGTCATAATAGCCACGTGTCATAAATGTCACGTGTCATAATCCGACCAATGTTATACTATTTTAATTGTAATTTTATTTACTCCCCAATCGGCAAATGACCAGGGACGCCCAAAGTGGGACCTGTTTCATCGAGGAAACTGAACCTAGCGTCGTAGACAACGGACTGGAGATTAAATGTCACCTGAGATTCAAGTGCATCGAGCATCGGTGTCGTGACCCAAAAAAACTTGGCCAGACTCCAGAGGGGCGCAGTTGCAGTGGTCACATTGACTGTGTCCAGGGACTTTTTTTGTGTACGAAACAGACCCGAATGTCGATCCCTGGGAGTGGGAACATAAATGTCGTCAACCAAATCAATTCCAAAACCAAAACTGCCATTTTTAAACTCGGTAAAATGGATCATACGAAACCATTTATGTCATTGCGTATTTTTTTGCATTATTTTTTGCATTATTTTTTTACCATTTATTTGCATTGCTGCAAAACATTTTTTAGAAATAAATTAAAATTTATTTGTCGAACAATTATCGGCAATTAACAGCTAAAATAAAATTTGAACTTCTCTCAATATTTGGAATCGTCATTTTTTCTCAAAAAATCACTGACATTCATACCAAACGCAAATGCTTGTTTTCGCCACTGAAAATAAAGTTAAGTTTTTACCAAAACCGCCATTTTTACATCACGCTATTTTATGAATTTTTGTAATCGAATCATCGTAGCTCAAAAACATGAGAATTTTCAGCAAGCTAACAAAATTTAGATAGCTCGACACCTTAACAGCTTTTAATTCCGAGAATTGTATTTGAACGCCGCTTTTCTATTTTTGCTATCCCGGCACATGCCTTGGTATCAGCTGATACTTGTTTGGCTATGTAAGCCTCCAATAAATTCAATGCAGTAGGTTGTAGAAAAAGCCATTTTATGTTCTCCTCGTCAACAATAAAAAAGTTGCATGACATTATATTGAGCTACACTTGTTTTACGTACATACGTGTTGCTTGTACATTGTACATCATGTCAGACACTGTCTAGACATTTATTTTCCCTTGAAGCTGGGAGCTTGAAATCTGGCCCTAAAATTTTAAAAGCAAGTTGACATTATTCTTGTCTCACTCACAGGCATTCCAAATACATACACATATTCCGTGTAATTGCTCCTTAAAATCCAAACTCAGCAATTACTCTGGGATTTTAATGAAGCCTACACCATTTTGTAGGTTTTGATCCCCTAAATTCTACAATCCAGGCATTTAAAACCAAAACTTCATTTAAGGTGCAAAATCGTAACTTATAAATGTTTTATTACTGACGATCGACCTCCAAATTTTGCAACTTGTCGATAAAAATCCAAGCTTGCGAAAAATGATAACAAATTCCGCTTCAGTGTAATAGCGTTTTACCAGCCATTTCACCTTGTACACTGTAAACTGTACACCGGCAAATGCGAGCACATGTTTATTGTCTATGCACCATAAACTATTTAACATTTCAACAGTTAATTTCTCGGGAAACATCACAATGTCGCGCTGTCTATGTATGTATACCTTTCTCTTTGCACGCGACTATTTGCAAATTTTTTAATTCCCGCAATTAAAATTAATTTTGATTAGGTACTCAATACTTTCTTTAGACGTAATGTCTCACAAAGTTTAACCAGACGTTGTAACACTCCCTATACTTTGTGTTTATATAAAAGCAGGATCAAGATATGGAGAGAGCCTACAAGTCTTCCAAGAGAAAAGTGGGACAAGGCAGAATTTTTTTTCTCGAGTTTGCTAGTTACATTGTTACATTTTGGAAAAGTTAAGCGACTGACTGACTGATTTGCTCTTAAAGTTAATCCCGGATCAAGACAAAGGCAAGGACGATGTATTGGAAAGTAAATGGCGGTTCAATTCCCGTTGCTACGATTTTGGGAGGATTGCTTCTCTTGGGCACCTTGCTCGTGGTCATCATCTCAACAGAGAGCTGCTTTGTCTCTACTGTCAGGCCTCAAAGAAAGTGGCGAGGTGAGCAAGTAACGCATACTATATACACATATAACTACATATGTTTCAATTGTACATGCTTCGTTCTGTGAAAATCGCTTCTTGGCAGTTGACTGAAATATTTATGTACGTACGTGCACTCACAACATTTATTAATTGCTTCAACTCGCGTTTAATCTGGTTAACTTTAGACAATTTCACGACCTGCTGTGATTTGATTCGCCGCCATTGGAAGTGTAGAAATTGTTCAGGAGTTTCTTCAGAGTACTGGTATAGACAATTCCACCCATAACAAAACAAGTATACATACATAGCTACAATAGACACCCTTTACTCACGGCTGGAGTTTTTTTGGGGCATTCATCAGCAGTACACACCGAAATAATATTCAAGAAGAAAACTTCAACGCCGTTTAAACCTTTTTACTCTTTGTAACTGATTGCTTGGATCTTGGATTTACATGCAACGGACCGTTGTGTAAAGAGAATTTGAGCTTACGGTTGATGATTAATTGCCCATAATTAAAATAATGATTTAGTTGTCCTGTCTACCATCATGCGCATACTACGGTTTTCAGTAATTAGTCCATGCTTAATGCATTTTAAAAAATACTACAAATATTCCTTGTCTTGTTTTTGTTCGTTCTTGCCTTCAATGCATTTTAAAACCTTTTCTGGATGCTCAATTAGAACTTGGCGTAAAATACATTATAGTATGAAACCAAAAAAAATTACATTTTTCTTTTAACCACACATCCCGTCTCATGTTTGGTGCTTAATTTTTGAATTGTTTCGACGCCAGTCGTCACATTTTCGGCGATGCTCCAGCAGTTCGTGCTTACAGCATAGTTGAAACACATAACTGATCCCAATTATCGCACAAAGTGCCAAGAACGGCGTGGAAATGCTTCAAAACTTACAGAGCGATAATGAGACGGGTTATGTGCAAGATGAGCGAGAAAAGACACAATTTCTTTCTGCTTCCACAGCAAACACACAAATCTGTACTCATATGCCGTGTTGACTATTGAAAGTTGTAAATAATTTTACGTTTTTTGAGCAGCTCTGTCCCATGAGATCATCATAGACAAAACATTGTTTCATTTTTCCTCCTCTGTGATTAATAGTTTGTTTTATATATATATCTTCAAATTTTATTGCTGCTGTTTTTCAAAGATTTTACAGCCGCCTGAATTCTCGTTGCAGAAATCTTCTTTCTATCAGGAAAACAAAGTCTTTTGAACAGTGCAACAGAGAAGGCTTAAATCAATTCACAACTTTTTATCCTACACAAAATTACACGATCATCTGCTAAATTTTTAACTTTTGTACGCATCAGAAAATATAAGCATTAAAAATTCTTTTTACTGACGACTTTTTATTTTTGAAAATGGGTGAAAAGTGGGACCAAAAGAATTCTCCAGCGTCACTTTTCAAGTTGTTGGTTTTGACTGTAGTCCTTACTTGCTGGAATATTGTCTGTGCGAACGGAGCCTTCAGACGACCCTGCCAATCCAGCAGTTGCGAGTTTACAACGGGATCCGGGGAGTTTGTGGGCACCCAATATCTCAATTGCAAAAATGGAAGCGCCCAGTGTATTTCGTATTACAATATGGCTGACGCTCCCAATTGGGAGGTGACTTGGGACGCAACAAGTGGGTCCTGTCTCATCAAGGAAACTGGACCATGCGGAGTGGACGACGGGTTGGAAATTGGATGTCACCCGGGATTCCAGTGCATTGAGAATCGATGTCGTGAGCCCCAGAAGCTTGGCAAGACCGTGGAGGGCAATCGGTGCGATGGCCCCATTGACTGTGAGAAACGACTCGTTTGCGAAGCGGAGAAGGATGCCGGACCCTGGGACGGGAAAAGGTGCCTCGACCCCAACTTAGGATTTCTAAAAATGATGATGATATGCGCCATCCCGGCCATTTTTATTGCTACTGGTATCATTTATGGTTTAACGATGTTTTGCTGCAAATCGAAAAAGGAGGCAACCAAAAAAAATTCAGAAATCAACCAAACAAGTAGGTTTCTTGAAATGTCACCAAATTCTGAAGCTACTAAAAAAATTTCAAAATTTTTCTAAACCTATCTGTAAATATCAAGCTGTTTTGTTGTAAATTAACCAGAAATAAATTTTGAGCCTCTTTTCATACAACAATGTGTATTCATGCAAAAATTTTTAATGGGGTGAGTCTTTTCTTGCCTACAAAATAGGATTAACTATTTTTATTTTTTAACCTACACAAAACATTTTTTTGCCTACAAAAATTAGACATAAGGCATCTGCTTGCTATTACATGCTTCAAGTTGAAAGATACTCACAACTCCACAGTAATTGTGACCGATTAAAGAAGAGCTCACTTCATGGTCGACTTGTTTTTCCAAATCTGCACCAATCTGACATTGATCATGTCGGCATTATTTTTTTTGTCGTTTAAGCGATTTTTTAAAAACGGACAACATGCGCTCGATATCAAACGCAAATAACGACCTACTTTAGTTGGTTACCGTTCAATTTACTTATTATTAAGGACGGTGCAGGATTCATATAGGAAAACTGCCCCATGGGGGAAATGGCTCAAATTTTGTACAGAGGTAGTCCTA